>LR812529.1:2612600-2815100 GCA_903798195.1 Danio kyathit | reverse complement strand
CGACTACAATGAGTCAGGACCCTAAAGTCTCATCCTCACTGAGCAGTATAGAGTCCCCATCAATATACTGGGGTGTAAGGACCCACACAGATCGCAGGTCACACTAACACCAGTTCCGGCAGCAACCTAGCTTTCCCATGTGGTCTCCCATCCAGGTATTGACCGGGCGCAGCCCTGCTTAGAATCAGTGGGTGACCACATGAGAGTTGCAGAGAGCTACCCGCCAGCAATGGGATTTTAGAGCATGCACTGACCATTTTTCCAAATCAGTGGTTGATCTGTAAACATGCAATACTCCAAGAAAAAAAAAAACTATGTAAAAATGACTTTGTTTGCCAATTGGCTCTGTCTTGCAGGTTGTCAGGGTGTGCAATTACTTTGGACAGGACAGCATATTGCCATTACAGCCTGTAGTGCAACATGCAAGCCTTGTATTGCACATAGTAAACATGCATGCTAGTCTAATACGGAAGTCACTGGAAAATCAATGTACTTAGTTTTTTTGCAGCAAAAAAAGTGTTCTTAGAGTTTTGTATGAGTTGAACCAGTGAAGTCACATGGACCGTTTTGACAATGTTTTTGGTTCCTTTTCCTTTCTGTCTATGGAGGATGAGGGAGCTCTAGGATTTCATCTAAAATATTTTAATTTGAGTTTTGAAGATAAACTAAGGTCTTAGATAGTAAATACATGAAATGAATGATGAGAGTTATTAATTATTAACAGAATTTTCATTTTTGGATGAACAATATCATGTTTAATATGTTGAGCTCATACATACAGCTTCACATAGGGTATAATGCTGCAAAATAGCACTAAAAGTGGTTGTTTGGCTCATAATCATATGGAACCATTTATGTAGGACCTACATAGCTTATATTGCACTGTAAAGCACCTTATGGCTCGTTTCCACTGACTGGTACGGTACGGGTCGGTACGGGTCACCTTTATCAGGCTTGCGTTTCCACTACAAAGGGTACCCTGTTGGTGGGCGTGGTGTACGACAGAGCGTTTCAGTCTACGTCATTCTCGCTAGAATAAATGTCTACAGTAAAGCTGTACAGGTCGTTCACATATCATAAAAGAAGCACTTCTCACAAAACAGATGCTTTATACACATAAACACTTGTGTATAAATGTTCATTACTAACCTTTCTATGAACATGATTTGATTATAACTGCAGACCAATGACAGTGTGAAATAGCCTACTGTAATGTCTGCAATTCTATAAAATAAATGAACATATATGAACATATACAGACCCTTACAGTCTCTGTAAAACTACACACAGAAAAACTACACACAGCAGACATTTAGTCCTTATTTGAGTTCAAAAACAACATGCAACATGTTGCCCACGGACAGAGCAAACCTCTCATCTGTGTCTGTAATCTTCACCAGCTCATGTATCCTCTGTTAGAGAGTCATTCTGTCATTCCCAGTTCATAATAGTCCAAAATGCGATGATAAACATGGCAGTTTGTTCATGATTCAGGTTGCTGAAACAATTTGCTCCTGTGTTTTGTCGGGCTTCTCCTTTGTTTGTTCGCGCTTCACTCTCGCGTTTGTCGTTTTCTTTTCTGAAAGCATCAGACATCGAAGACACTTCAATAATCACACACACGTTATTATCATCAGCTCGAGAAGTTCGTTATATCAAATATAGACGCGATCACGAGCTCCCTGGAGAAAGCGAAAACCACTATCACTTTTAGACGGCCTCGTAAAGCAACAACAGGACACGGCAGGTTTTGTTCTTCTTGGCTTTGTGGCTGTACATCAAGACAACGACAAGGTTTCTTTGAGCTCGGGTCATCCATGGCTCGTTATTACATGCATATAGTTTTACGGTGTAATGTCTCGGGCCTCGGCTGTGTATTAAAAACATGGCGGTTCCTTTGTTTTCATTCTGGCTAGCTCCACGAGATCGTGAATCAGCGTTCAGCTCCACATTTTGGTACCCTTTCTTGTGTTTGGTACCCTTTCGAAAGGGTGCCGAAAAAGTGGTACGGTACGGTTCGGTACGCCTTTTAACAGTGGAAACGGCCATAAAAGCATATCGTACCGTATCGTACCACTCAGTGGAAACGGGCCATTAACCATTTCAGAAAACTGCTGGAGAACCAATACAGGCTTGTTTTAGGTTCTATGATAACAAGCCAAAGTTCCACCAAAGAATCTTTTATTTCAGAGTAGTAATAAGACCTAAACATAGGTCAGTTTTCCTGGTTGCATTGACAAAGCTGAGAGTTTCCTTTGCTGCATTTGGGGTATTGTCCTGCTGAAATGTTCACCATGGTTTCATCTTCATCATCTGCTAATGTAGAGGAGGATGAGGAGCAGATGCTAGAATAACTACCGAGAGATTTCAGCTGCTGTCTGGGCTTTTCATGCCTTTTTACACCTTTCACTTTTCCCTTTTACTTTCTTTCTTCATGTGTTCAATACTTTCCCCACTTATTTAATTTGATTACACATAACTTTCTAAACTAATTAGTTTTTTTTTGTCTGTTTGTTTTACTTTGGTTGATACTGACATCTGGTGAAAATTTCAAGTCAGCTGCACCTTCAAAAAATATGTTTTCTGAGAAGAATTGTGATGTATTCAGTCATTTCCCCCCGCTTTGTGCGAGAGAAAGCATTTGAAATCATTTATGCTGTGTGCAGAAAAACATGGCACCATAAACGCACCAGTGGCATTAGAGAGGAGCTCCCTGTGTGTTCACATGCAGGTGCTCTTTTTTACACAGCAGTTCAAAAAAGACCTTTGTGACCTTGTGATGAGAGAGACGACATATCCAGCCCATATCAGTCTAGCCCAGATTGAAAAAGGATGTCGTCTCCTCAAAACATGATTTCTTTGAATGTTTCATTTGCTTATAACATTGAAGGGGAAGTGGAAATATAGCCGTATGTATTCAAACACAAGAAGCACTTTTGTCTTTGTATATTTATGTGTGTTTTCTTGGACATAAAGAGGCAGTGTTTCATGAAGATGTCTAACAATACAATCCTCTCAGTGTTCTTGGAAACGTTGAGCAATAAAAACAGTGATAAATAAAAATGACTATCATGGTTTAAACACGAAATGTCCCTCTATGTCTCTAGACAGAAAAATAAAGCTTCTGTCTGTCGTCTGGAAGTTAAGTTTGGTAACTAAAAAGAGAACACATTGTTTACAACTTGGCAACCGTTCAGATTTTGATGCTATGCGCCAAATCTATGACAAGATTTACTGCTGTTGTGAGTCAGAAGTCTGCAATCATCATTCACTCTGTCTGTACTGAGACAAAGCAACCCCGCCATGTGTGCATTAGCACCACCTTGCAGGCAAAAAAGTAAACTACAACAATAAAACGGTCTTTGTTTTCCTCGCCCAGCCCCCACTTTTTTCCATGGTGGTCCATTCATAAAACTCGATGGAATTTGCGGCAGAGTCTTAAAATACAAGAGAGACAAACCTACACTTTAAAAAAATGCTGGTTTGGAACGAACCAGATATCTTTTAGGCAACCATTTGCCCACATCATAATTAGGTCTTTACACACTTCTTTAGTTCTGCATTTGTTCTATTTTTCTGTCTCTCTCAAATTAATTAATTAATTTATTTATTTATTTATTTATTTATCTATTTATTTACTTATTTATTTTTTATTTATCTATTTATTTATTGATTGATTGATTGATTTATTTATTTATCTATTTACTTATTATTTATTTATTTATCTATTTATTTATTTATTTATTTATTATTTAATTATTTATTTATTTATTTATTTATTTATTTATTTATTTACTTATTATTTATTTATTTATTTATCTATTTATTTATTTACTTATTTTTTATTTATTTATCTATTGATTTATTTACTTATTATTTTTTTTAATTATTTATCTATTTATTTATTTACTTATTATTTATTTATTTATTTATCTATTTATTTATTATTTATTTATTTATTTATCTATTTATTTATTTATTTATTTATTTATCTATTTACTTATTATTTATTTATTTATCTATTTATTTATCTATTTATTTGTTTATTTATTATTTATTTATTATTTATTTATTTATCTATTTATTTATTTATTTATCTATTTACTTATTATTTATTTATTTTTTATTTATTTATCTATTTATTTATTTATCTATTTACTTATTATTTATTTATTTATCTTATTTATTTATTTATTTATTTATCTATTTACTTATTATTTATTTATTTATTTTTTATTTATTTATTTATTTATTTGTTTATCTATTTATTTATCTATTTACTTATTAATTATTTATATATTTATTTATTTATTTATCTATTTATTTATCTATTTACTTATTATATATTTATTTATTTATTAATTTATCTATTTATTATTATCCTATCCCCCCCCCCTTCTCTCTCTCTCTCTCTCTCTCTCTCTCTCCACCTCAGTTCCTGGTGTTATGTTCGAATGTACAGCTTATATTCGATATAGAGGTGCATGTGAAGTGGAGCCGGCCAATCCAACAACAAATTAAATAATAACAATTGTTCATTCATTAATTTTCTTTTCTTTTCTTAGTCCCTTTATTAATCTGGGGTCACCACAGCGGAATGAACCGCCAACTTATCCAGCATATGTTTTACGTAGCGGATGCCCTTCCAGCCACAACCCAGTACGCGGAAACACCATGCACTCTCACTTATTCACACTCATACATTATGGACAATTTAGCTCACCCAATTCACCTATAGCGCATGTGTTTGGATTGTGGGGGAAACCAGAGCAACCCACGCCAACACGAGGAGAACATGCAAACTCCACAGAAATGCCAACTGACCCAGCTGAGGCTTGAACCAGCGATCGAGGCGATTGTGCTACCCACTGCGCCACTGTGACGACAATAATAAGATTTATTTGAATAAAAAAATTAAAGGATATACCAAAAACAAAATTAACAACGCTTACTTAAATATACTACATTCACAGGGTAAGTGTGACGTGGGCATGGTAGCCTGGGCATTGCACTGATCTGATCCATGCTGCACGTCATACTTTTTTAATGCATCATAAAGCAACTAACACGCACTATACACTGGCTGTATGAATGTTTTATAACTTCCACCTACCCAAATTATTGTTAATGTTGTTGTTTTATTATTATTATCAACATGAGTATATTATAGTTATCACATTTATCTGTTCACCTCTTGATCTTTCAATCTTATTATTCATTCATTCATTTTCTTTTCGACTTAGTCCCTTTATTAATCAGGGGTCGCCACAGCGGAATTAACGACCAACTTATCCAGCATGTGTTTTACGTAGCGGATGCCCTTTCAGCCGCAACCGAACACTGGGAAACACCCATACACTCTCATTTACACACATACACTACGGACAATTTAGCTCAATTCTCCTATAGCGCATGTGTTTGGACTGTGGGGGAAACCGGAGCACCCGGAGGAAACCCACGCCAACACAGGGAGAACATGCAAACTCCACACAGAAATGCCAACTAACCCAGCTGTGGCTCGAACCAGTGACCTTCTTGCTGTGAGGCAACAGTGCTAACCACTAAGCCAATGTGCCGCCATAATCATAATATAAAACAGAATTAAAGCAACTTATTTAAATCGCACAGAAGGATTTCTCAAAAGAGTTTTTTCTCCTAGCAGATGAGGAACATCAGTTTTTCCACCGTGCAGCTCAGCTGCTAATATAAAATGCCTGAGAAACTGCTTTACCCGTGGAAAACCATTTAATAGCATGGCTGTTGAGCTGTGTGCCCTTAGGTTTTTGTTTTTTATTGCTGTCCTGCACATTTGGCCTGATGCCACTGCTGTATGCACAGACAGGCTTACACAATACACTCATCTGTACTGGGCTGAATGCATGACTACTGCATGATGACTAAACAATCTGCAGAGATTTTGATCAGTCACACTATATTCCCATGACCTTTGGAAATGACAAGTAAAGTATAAAATTAGGCGTCTTTGCTATAAGCCTTGAAATGGTTGAGCTTGTGAATTTGACATTCATTTGCAAGGGCAAAATAATTAAATGAACATAGCAAGCTGTTGTATCAACTGGAAACAGAGTTTAGAGGCTCATTAAAGGCTGTAGGTGGCAGCAAAGACCCCCAAATCTGGATCTCTGAAATGGAGACATAAACCGTTTGGTTTCATATCTGGCTTTGCGTATAATGTGCAATCTGTGTTGTGACCAGACTAGCATCATAACATATATTTAAATGTTTAATATATTTGAAAGTTGCATATTTTATATATTTAAACATTCTTAAAATGTACTGCTGATGACAAAATTGTTAGCCCTTCTGTGAAATAATTTTTTTCAAATATGTTTCACTGAAAAGGCACATCTATATATATTTTTTCATTCATTAATTCATTTTCTTTTCGGCTTAGTCCCTTTATTAATCTGGGGTCGCCACAGTGGAAGGAACCGCCAACTTATCCAGCATATGTTTTACACAGCGGATGACCTTCCAGCTGCAATCCATCACTGGGAAACACCCATACACACTCATTCACACGCATGCACTACGGACTTCCCAATTCACCTTTACGCATGTCTTTGGACTGTGGGGGAAACCGGCGCTCCCGGAGGAAACCCACGCGAATGCGGGGAGAACATGCAAACGCCAACTGTCCCAGCCGAGGCTCGAACCAGCGACCTTCTCGCTGTGAGGCAACGTGTAACCCACTGCACCACTGTGCAGCCCTTTTTAAAAATTATTAAACATTTTAGATTTCAAACTATTTGAAGAAATGTCTGAGATACACCTATATTAGAATGGCTGAGTAAAACTGTAAAAGAAAGAAGGTTGCTGGTTTGAGTCCTGGCTGGGTCAGTTGGCATTTCTGTGTGGAGTTTGCATGTTCTCCCTGTGTTGGCGTGGGTTTCCTCCGGGTGCTCCGGTTTCCAGATCTATCTATCTATCTATCTATCTATCTATCTATCTATCTATCTATCTATCTATCTATCTATCTATCTATCTATCTATCTATCTATCTATCTATCTATCTATCTATCTATCTATCCATCTATCTATCTATCTATCTATCTATCTATCTATCTATCTATCTATCTATCTATCTATCATGTTAATTTATTTATTTATTTATGGGGGATTTCAATTTGTTTCACTGAAAAAGGCTTGTTGTCAAAACATCAAGAGTTCAGTTGTAAACAAAACAGTAATAATGGAATAACTGCTACAAATCGAGATTGGTTAAGGTCTGATATACGGTCTCACTAAGGGTTTTTTTTGGCACATTTATTTTTGGCCGTGGTATATTCCAAACTGACAACCTCCAGCATGTAAGATTTCCATGTAAATTCAACTGGAGGAGTATATGGATCCAGCCACAGTTTCAAGATTTTTTTTTTTGTAAGGCAAAAATTGATCACTATTAATTCTGTTTTTTAAAATAATTTAAGTGTGTGTTCTGTGTATACTTATAATAATGTAATGTAATGTGTATTTATATAGTGCAGTTATCATGTATGTCCATACACACAAAGCGCTTCACAAACAGGTGAGGGTTAGGGGGGTCTTATACATGCACAGGGGCGCCTCTGGGGGTGGGGGTGGGGGGCATTAGGACGATTCTAAGAGCCCACGCATTTTGGGGCCCCCAGAGCTATCATTCTGACTTCAGCTATATATATATATATATATATATATATATATATATATATATATATATATATATATATATATATATATATATATATATATATATATACATTTATGAATATATAAATTTAAATATCTATGTAATATGTGTACATCATATATACATAATAATTATATATAAAACCCATATTTATTATGTCAAAATAAACTTTTATTTCGTATGCGATTAATCTTTGCCCAGCACATTTTTTGTTTTAGCAATCAGAAAAACTATCATCCTTCTTTTTGATTTGATTGACTGTTTATTGGGGCAACACGTTTGCTCAGTGGTTAGCACTGTTGCCGCACAGCAAGAAGGTCACTGGATTGAGTCCCGGCTGGGTCTGTTGGCATTTTTGTGTGGAGTTTGCATGTTCTCCCCGTGTTGGCATGGGTTTCCTCCGGGTGCTCCGGTTCACAGTCCAAACACATGCAGTATAGGTGAATAAATGAACTAAATTGGCCGTAGTCTATGAGTGTGTGTGTGTGTATGGGTGTTTCCCAGTACTGGGTTGCAGTTGGAAGGGCATCTGCTGTGTAAAACATATGATGGAATAGTTGGCGGTTCATTCCGCTGTGACGACCCCTGATAAATAAAGGGACTAAGCTGAAGGAGAATGAATGACTTGATTGATCTGCTGAAAAATATAAATAAATCAATGATATAATAAGTATATAAAGAATAAATGAATAGATGTGATTAAGTGAATGCCGACTTGAATATGTAGCCCATACAAAACAGAATTTTTTTTGTTTTATGGTCAACAGTTGGAGAAAGTGGACAGTAAAAATGTCTATTACAATCTTTAAACAACAGCAAAAGTTTATTTGCCAAAATAAATACAATATTAGACAGTCTTTATTTATCTCTTTAAAGGGATAGTTCACCCAAAAATGAAAATTTCCTGTTAATTTACTTAGCCAGAGTTCATCCAAGATGTACAGTTGCAATCAGAATTATTAAACCCCCTGATTTATTAGCCCCCGTTTATTTTTTCCCCAATTTCTGTCTAACGGAGAAAAGATTTTTTCAACACATTTCTAGTCATAATAGTTTTAATAACTCATCTCTAATAACTGATTTATTTTATCTTTGTCATGATGACAGTAAATAATATTTGACTAGATAGTTTTCAAGACACTTCTATACAGCTTAAAGTGACATTTAAAGGCTTTACTAGGTTAATTAGGGTAACTAGGCAGGTTAGGGTAATTAAGCAAGTTATTGTATAATGATGGTTTGTTCTGTAGACTATCAGAAGAAAATATAGCTTAAAGAGGCTAATAATATTGACCTTAAAATTGTTTTAAAAAAATTAAAAACTGCTTTTATTCTAGCCGAAATAAAACAAATACGACTTTCTCCAGAAGAAAAAATATTATCAGACATACTGTGAAAATGTCCTTGCTCTGTTAAACATCATTTAGGAAATATTTAAAACAGAAAAAAAAATTCAAAAGGGATTTAATAATTCTGATCGCATCTGTAGGTGACATTAAAGCAGATTTTGAGCTCAATCCGTGGTGCTTCATTTAATAGCAGTGAATGGTGACCAGTTTATTTAGATTAAAATAAACATACAAACGAGTCCAAATCAATAGCCATGGCTCCTGATGACACCCTGAGGTCTTGTGAAGCAAATCCCTTTAAGAAACGGAAAATTATTAACAGTGTTATTAGTTACACATGTGAATATAGTCCAATTGTAGACCAAAAGTGTGAGTCAGACTACTATTTGTTTAACCAGGCTGTGGATTAAAGCTAATAATATTGTGAATAATGTTCAATTTCTTACACGGAGCGATCGATTTGTTTCACAAGACCTCAGTGTGTCATCAGGAGCCAAGGTTATTGATTTGGACTGATTTATATGTTTATTTTTAATCTAAAAAACCTGCATTCAATAAATGAATCAGCTCAAAATCTTCCTTAATTTTCTACTGAAGAAAAAAGCTAATGTTAGATGACCTGTGGGTGAGTAAACTAACAGGACATTTTCAGTTTTTGTGTGAACTCTCCTTTTAAACAGTTCATCCTGATTCATTCTCTTAATTTTTTTCTCTCTCTCTCTCTCTCTCTTTTTGCACCTATTCATCATTAAAATTCTAGTGCCATCCTACTGCAGTACTCTGCAAATGGAGGATGGGTGTAATTTACCTAAAATGCAGCTTTTTTTATCGTCTATTTCTCCTTAATCAGAGCGGCACAAGGCGATTGATGGCTGATGGCACCACTGACTGCGTGGCGTTTTTATGGCGAGATTTACAGCCGATCTGCTGCAGGGACACTTTACGGCTCACGCTCACCAAAAACTGCTTAATTCCCTAGAAGGGTTAAACACAAGGGTAAAGCAAAGAGGGGTGTGCGAGAGAGGGAGTCCACATTTTCTCCAGTTGTATGTATATCGTATGCTGTTAGATTAAAACTGATTTCTAAATACACTTCATGACTTCAAGTGAATATAAATACACTTCATGAGTTCTGTGCATAAAAAAAAACGTATGATTAGTTTGCAAAAAGCATCATGTTAAAGAGAGAGTTCACTCGAAACATGAAAATAACCTCATCATTTACTCTCCCTCAAAACCTTTACAAGTTAATTTTCTGCTGATGAACACAAAAGAAGGTATTTTGAAGAATGCTGGGTGTCAGAAACCAGCATTCTTCAAAATATCTTCTTCTGTGTTCAACAGCATAGAAACTCATACAGGTTTTGAACAAGTGAAGGAGTAAATGATGGCAGTGGTTTTTTTGGTGAACTATCCGTTTAATTTTGGTATTTTAGTTACTCTTTTGTCCATGAATCCTTTAGATTTGCAGGTTATTTCATTTGTTCCTTGACTTTAGACCATAGACTGTAAAATATATGGACGTAGTATCCGTGACGTCACCCATAGGTTTATGAAGAACCCAAAAGAAGCTACCAGAAGGCGTGGCCGACCGTCGTCATTTTGTTCGTGCGTCATCGCACCAACCCCGGGCATACCATACAAGGGCAAAGAGGCGGAGCGTGAGCGGAGCTACAGACGCATGCTGGCATTCTGCTTAGACAGGCTTTTCCTATGGGAGAAACGCTTAATACTTCATCACCTGCGACTCGTTTGTGTTCTGACCACATGTGCTTGGTTGTACACTTTATCAATAAAGTGTTTAGACTTTTAAAAACACTGTGTCATAAGCAACGTCATAAGCGCAAAGCTTAGTGGCTCAATGCATTACACACTGAGCCACTAAACATTGTTCTTATGACGTTTTTCAACAGGAGGAAAGTGCGAATTACTTCCAAAAACTAGTAAATGTTAGTAAATGCAAGGCTAATTATGAAGTCCAGGCAGAACACCGTATGACAACGCTTCAGATGACTGTTCTAGAGCCTACAGCTAATAATCTGTCAGATTCTGGAGTGCATTACAGCTCTAAAGAACATTATAAATGATAAATGATCTTAAATAAAACAAATACATTCATAGAGATGGTATATAATTTCACTCACCTGGCAAACGGAGGCCACGTGAATGGCTTGTGAGCACAATTAAGTGCAAACAGCATGCCATATCATCTGGTAATTGTAGGAAATAATTCCAAAAGGCAGCTGATGTGTAAAGTCACGTAAAACAACACAAAAATACTATGAAAATGCCGAGATCAGCGGCTAATCAGCCGGAATCAGCTGAGGTGAAGTGACGGCGACCAGCGAGACCTAGCTGTCACTCAAGTGGCCACGCCCTTAATTATGCAAACTTAATATAACCTAATATAAAGGAAACGGATGAGTTATAAAAAAATTCACCCCCTCACAGTTGTCACGACGGGTAATATTAGCTATATGAACCAAAATCGTTCTTTGTACCAGGCTGTAAACACCTTTTTTTATGCTGTAAAGTGGCCATTCTAACAGTGGGCTCAATAGAAATTTGCTCTATTATGGAGCCAGGACTAGCGGAATTTCGATGAATTGCAGTTTCAGTTACTTCTGTATTGGCTTCCCGAGGGAGAGCGGGAGGTTGCCGCTTGCTTTAGACTAGCATGCTCCTTGTCAACTTACAAATGAGAAATATAGAAGCCATGAAAACAAAAGAGGAGAGAAACAAGATGTAACTGCATGTGACGATTCCCAGTGAGTCCCAATTAAAGCAGCACATACAGTTGGTGACAAAATTATGGAGAACATGCAAACTCCACACAGAAACCAGTGACCTTCTCGCTGTGAGGTGATCATGCTACTCACTGCGCCACCGTGCTGCCTCATATATATATATATATATTATCTACCAATTGATTTTTGTGTAGACTATAGGGCACAATCTGTCCTGTCTTACTCGTGGCAGATGCACTATTTTAATAAAAATGGTTGTATTTCAGAAAATTGACTAATGATATACCATAGTATAAGGTTGGAGGACAGGTTGTGTTTGCTGATGTTGATATGAAAGAGTGTCAGACCAATCACAATTTCTAAGTACTAATAAACAGTTAATAAGTCTTTTAGGGCGGAGCTATCAGTCGTTTAGGGCAGAGCTATTAGTGCTTTAGGGTGGGACTATCAGTTGTTTAGGGCGGAGCTATCAGTCCTTTAGGGTGGAGCTATCAGTCATTTAGGACGGGACTATCAGTCGTATAGGGCGGAGCTATTAGTCCTTTAGGGTGGAGCTAGCAGTTGTTTAGAAAAAGGACTATGAAGCCGCGGTCACACTAGAGTTTGAGCTTGCGAAATTCTGTCGTACGACGCTGCGAAAAGGGGTGGGATTAAACAAGATGATTAGACATTAATAAAGCGAGCGATTGCTCCTTGTATTAAATTTCTGTTCAAAGAGGTCATGTTTTGATCCTGGATTGGTCTCACGCAGTGAAGTGATGCGATTTTGCAGGTCAGAGTTCACCAAGTTTGAACTTTGCACTGCAGCAACCTGCGAAATCTGACGCATGGCCCTGCGTTTCCCGTCTGACGCATTCGTTATGGAGTCTATGGGGGAAAAGTCCAGTGTGACCGCGGCTTTAGTCATTTGGGGACAGCTGTCAGTAATTTAGGGCAGGGCTATTAATCCTTTAGGGTGGAGCTATCAGTCCTTTAGGACTGGGCTATCAGTCCTTTAGGGCGGGACTATCAGTACATTAGGGCGGGACTATCAGTCGTTTAAGGTGGAGCTATCAGTCATTTAGGGCGGAGCTTTCAGTCCTTTAGGGTGTGGCTATCAGTTCTTTAGGGAGGAGGTATCAGTCCTTTAGGGCGGGACTATCAGTCCTTTAGGGTGGAGCTATCATTCCTTTAAGCCGAAGTCACACTGGAGTTTGAGCTGGCGAAATTCTGTCGTACGGCGCTGCGAAAAAGGGGGGGGTAAAAACAAGATGATTAGACATTAAAAAAAGCGAGCGATTGCTCCATGTTTTAAATTTCAGTTCAGAGAGGTCATGTTTTGATCCTGGATTGGTCTCACGCAGTCTAGTGATGCGATTTCGCAGGTCAGAGTTCACCAAGCTTGAACTTTGCACCGCAGCAACCTGCAAAACTCGACGCATGACCCTGCGTTTCCGGTCTGACGCATTCTCGTGCATATGAATGAAAATCTATGGGGAGAAAAGTCCAGTGTGACCGCGGCTTTAGGATGGGGCTGTCAGTCTTTTAGGGTGGAGCTATCAGTCCTTTAGGGCGTGACTATCAGTCCTTTATGGTAAAACTATCAGTCATTTAGGGTGGAGCTATAGGACGGGGCTATCAGTGCGTGTCTCTTTCTGCTCTGCTTTTATCCATTCGTCAGTCTTCCTTCATTTTGTTAGCCATGCCCATTTTCCAATGATACAATCAGTTCCCAATAGATGGGATCATGCACCTACATTTTTATTCTCATTTCAGGACTGTTTTAATTAGATGTATGTCATGATAAAGGATGCTATGCTCTTTGTCAAGTGAATACCAGTGCAGCATGACTTACTGATCAATGCAGCATGCTGCTAAAACATATACTTAATGTCATGGATTACATCCATGTCTCACAGCGTAATTTGTAATGATCCTGATTCATAAGTCTTCACTTTCTGTAAGTTCACAGTCATGTTTGGCTGACTTGTTTGATTTTTGGACTTTGTTATTCTATCATTCCACATTCTATAATAACATCTCAGGCATATTTGGCATGCACACTAAATCCTTTTGATGAATTTTATACAAAAAATTACTTTGTAATTGACTTTCTCTAAGACAAATAAAAAAGGATTGGCATAGAAGAGGGGAAAAAATCAAAGATAAACTGAGGATGAAATTCTAAAGCAGGAAATACCAAGAATCCCAATGAAAAGCACAGCAACGTTGGTCATATGGACAGTCAAACACAAATCATTCCCTTTTGGCCCAGCAAGCACAAAGCTGTCATTAATTTTGTGGAATTACATGAAATCCAGAGCATTCTTTATGTGGCCTGCAGCCGAGCGACAGTTATACGACAGGGACTGCTGCACTAGGCAAATGGAGCAGTATGGCTTTGCATACTAAGTACTTTCATCTCTGTTTTTTTTTTAACCCACACTCAGTCCCACCCACCTCAGTCTCTCTATCTTTCAACTTTCATCATTTCCAAAGCCTTTAATTACACTATACCTTGGGAAAATGACAGAAATTGTTCCAAATATTGACAAATACTTAAGGTTTGTAATATGAGATATTCAGATATTTACAGACATTAAATACCAATGTTAAAACACAAACTCTACATGACAATGCACTTTTTAAAGTTTGACAACAAAAACCACAAGATCTAAGTCCAACTTTTTATATCATCGCTATTTAATTTAGAAAAAAAAACACTATAGTGATTTATCATAAACACTGTAGTGTTTTTAAGCCATACTAAAGTTAAGTACTTGAATTAATTGAGGGCTGTTGCTAGATCAGATACAGTTGCAGCCGGAAGTTAACGAGAATTATTTATATTATTTATTAAATTTCCCATTTATTGTATTTTATTCACATCTACCCCCACCCCAACCCTAAACCCAACTGACAGAGTAACGTAAAAACAGTAGATATACAGAGTGCTATTCATGCTATCTATTAAATTACCCAATAAATTGTATTTTTTTAATGCCTACTCCCACCCCAACCCTAAGCCCAGCCTTCACAATACTGTAAAAAATATGAATTATTGTTATACAGTGTCATAAAAAAATGCTGCTATATTAATGTGCATATCGCACTTAAGGCCGGCCGCTTATCCGATCTAGACTTTACCAATTAATTGGTCGTGTTGATTATTTAGTTGCTATGGTAACACAACTATAGTAAAATAAACAAATGACCCAATACTGTAGTTTTCTATGGTATATTATACTACAATCCACCACTGTAAACTAAAGTATAATACAGTATTTACTAGTTTATCAGTTCACTATAGTTAATACAATAGTATTCATTAACAAAGAGTTTTAAATACTATAATATATGCAGTATAATACAATTTACTATTGTATAACAAAAAAAATCACTAGTAATTATTATAAAATATTATAGTAATTTTTCATTTAGGTTTTGTTGTTGTTTTTTGGTTCAGTAGCAGCATAAGCATTTCATGTGTACATCTGTGGCTGTTTC
Source organism: Danio kyathit (assembly GCA_903798195.1). NCBI lineage: Eukaryota > Metazoa > Chordata > Actinopteri > Cypriniformes > Danionidae > Danio > Danio kyathit. Next base: position 2,799,828 of record LR812529.1, on the reverse strand, counting down.
ACGATATTGTGTCTGATCTGCTATAGTTTGTCCAAAAAATAAAACGTATGCCATCTGAAATGAATGAATGAATGAATAAAATTTAAAAAAAAGAAAAAAAAATTTAAATTAAAACTAAAAATAAATTTAATTAAAATTAAATGAGTATTTAATTACATAAAATTGAAATTAAAATAAAATACATTTAAAACTAAATTTATAAAACTACATTTAATGAAATAAAAATAATAAAATTAAAATAAAATATATTTAAAAATAAATTTATAAAACTAAATTTAATGAAATAAAAAATAATAAAATTAAAATAAAATACATTTAAAACTAAATTTATAAAACTAAATTTAATTAAACAAAAATAATAAAATTTAAATAAAATACATTTAAAACTAAATTTATAAAACTACATTTAATGAAATAAAAATAATAAAATTAAAATAAAATATATTTAAAAATAAATTTATAAAACTAAATTTAATTAAATAAAAATAATAAAATTTAAATAAAATACATTTAAAACTAAATTTATAAAACTAAATTTAATTAAACAAAAATAATAAAATTTAAATAAAATACATTTAAAACTAAATTTATAAAACTAAATTTAATTAAACAAAAATAATAAAATTAAAATAAAATACATTTAAAACTAAATTTATAAAACTACATTTAATGAAATAAAAATAATAAAATAAAAATAAAATGTATTTAAAAATAAATTTATAAAACTAAATTTAATTAAATAAAAATAATAAAATTAAAATAAAATACATTTAAAACTAAATTTATAAAACTACATTTAATGAAATAAAAATAATAAAAATAAAATAAAATATATTTAAAAATAAATTTATAAAACTAAATTTAATTAAATAAAAATAAGAAAATTTAAATAAAATACATTTAAAACTAAATTTATAAAACTACATTTAATGAAATAAAAATAATAAAAATAAAATAAAATATATTTAAAAATAAATTTATAAAACTAAATTTAATTAAATAAAAATAAGAAAATTTAAATAAAATACATTTAAAACTAAATTTATAAAACTAAATTTAATTAAAAATAATAAAATTTAAATAAAATACATTTAAAACTAAATGTATTAAAACAAATTTAATAAAAAATAATCAAATTAAAATAAAATATGTTTAAAACTAAATTAATAATAAAAATAAATAAAATAAAAATAAATGTTATTTAAAAATAAATAAAAAATAAATTAAAATGAATTAAAGTAAATAAATGTGAAAAGTCAGCCTTTTGTATTGTTGGAAGGGTTTGTTTCACTGAATGTTACAGTCTCCCCCACCTCCACACAGAGCCGTAAAGGCTGTTATATTAGCTGGCTACCATGGAATGGTAATTTAATGCAGCCGCTGTGTGAAGCAGCCCAATAAAAGAAGCGTGAAGTGTTTTAACAGGATAAAAGCATGAGCTGAAGCCAAAGCTGCAGTGGGATGAAGACGCCGATCCACAGGATATCAATCTACCAAAAACATTACAAGGAAGATTACTTATAAAATCACACCTTTTATAAAAATTAATATAGTTTTTTTTTTGTTTGGTAATGTGTGTATTATTATGAGCCAAAATGTTGAGGTGAAATCAGTCGATGTCATAGGAGGAGTATTAAAAACACAGATGTGTTGTAGACTGAGGAAAGGAAGGATTTTGGGAGCTTTTGATGACATTATGGATAGAAGAAATCCCTCATAAATTATGTGAAAGGAAAGATTGGGAAGAATGAGGAATCACTGTTAATTTGTTTTTATTTTTGATACTATTTTGAAATTTGCTGTACAATTCAGTTTAGCCATTAATCAACATAGGCTCCTTCTGAAAATGTAGCCCTGTATACATTTCTGGAGATCGCAAATTATGTAGCCAGAAGTACGTGTTCTGTTCTTTAAAATGAACGCTATGGGGCAGTATGACACCATTCCTTTTCTCGCTTACCAGCTGAGCCCTTACCTCCGTGTGGACATCTTTTCCACTGTTACCAGTTTTCCAAGTGGCTCGCTGCGTATGTCAGGGGACTTAAGACACAGAGCAGAGCTGACCACGACGACGGGGTTCGAGTCCAATGAAGAATGGTTCCAGAAAGCAGGTTAGACAAAAACTAAACTAAATTAAACAAGTAAAAAACAGGGTGAGAATGTGGTAAAATCTGAAAACGTGGTAAAAATCAGGTGGCTTTTCTTTTTCTGGATTGCTTTTGAAAACTTTCGGTTGGGTTTAGGGAAGGAGCAGGGGTGGGTCAGTCAGTCAGTCGACAGCGGCCTCTGGTGGATTTACGTGAGAAGAGCAGGCGCAAATGCCACCTGCGAGAAAAATTTGAGATCTGTAAAAGCGTACACAGCGGCCTCTGTTGCAAAAAAAAACGTAGCTCCTGGGACGTATGTTGCTCTCTCCAGAAATGTATACAGGGGTACGTTTTCAGAATGAGCCTGGGTTCCCATTAATGTTTTGTTTTTGTTTTTATTTTGTGAACATGTTTCTATTTATTTACATTTCATTTACTGAAGCCAAAACCATACAAATTCAGCAAATAAATAAAGAATTTTTTGTGTATAATCAAAGTTAGTTTTGTTATAGTTTTAGTTTTTGATTTAATATGACTTGTTTTTTTTCAGTTAACAACAATGATTTCCGATCAATAGATTTAGTCTTAGCTTACTAGGATAATCTTGTTCAGACGATGATAAATGGCCATAATCACACTGAGAATTTTAATGTTGCAATGCATTTGAAGCACGTAATCACATTATTCATTCATTCATTTTCTTTTCGGCTTAGTCCCTTTATTAATCTGAGGTCGCCACAGCAGAATGAACCGCCAACTTATCCAGCACATGTTTTACGCAGCGGATGCCCTTCCAGCTGCAACCCATCACTGGAAAACATTCGTACACACTTATTCACACTCATACACTACGGACAATTTAGCCTACTCAATTCCCCTATAGCACATGTGTTTGGACTGTGGGGGAAACCGGAGCACCCGGAGGAAACCCACGCCAACACGGGGAGAACATGCAAACTCCACACAAAAACGCCAACTGACCCAGCCGGGACTCAAACCAGCAACCTTCCTGCTGTGAGGTGACAGTGCCACTGCGCCGCCCATAATCACATTATTGTTACAATAAATTCGAAGCATGTTATCTATTATTATGCACAATGACATGCTCTCCATTTTTCCCTGCACTTTTTTGAATGAAGTCAGACAGTCTTTCCATACAGTGTATTTTATTTACAATTCCTATCCATCGAGCCCTTGTTGGAGGATCAACCTGAAACCATTTTCGAGTTTTGGCTTTTCTGCTAAAACACAGTGTAGCTACAGATACAGGGACAGTGGAGCATTTTAAAGCCACGATTTATCAGCGGATCGCTCATATGTCAGCTTATAGACAAACCAGCTAATCGACGTGACTAAAACTCTCCAGTGCCCCTGTATCTGTGGTTACAGCGGTGAGTTCGGTGAACTGATGACCTTCACGGCCAATCACAGGCATTTCTGTTGAGCACGTGAACACAATGGCAAATCAGCGCTGTTTAAGAATGCGCTCAACAGCGCTCAAATGCTAGCGGGAAATGGGTGTTTTTAAAATTACAGTATTGATTAGTATCGGACTCCAGTATCGTGACAACAAACCTGCTTATGATGATGATGATGATGATGATGATATGCTGTTTATTGTCACATATACTTCCATGTATTCACATACACTGACATATAGCGAAATTGGAACCCCCCCCGACCATACAGACATTTCAGGGGAAGACAAGTCAAGGGGAGGTATTATTTAGAAAAGGGAAATAAGATACATAAGGAAAGATAGGCAAAAAAAAGTCCTTCTCACTCAGCCCTAAGATTAGGGCAGAGTCAGATCAAGGATAAAACCAGCCTTGGCAACCAAGCACATACATAGACAAGACAGAACATCGCAACAGGGGATGGGAAAGGGGGTGTGGATATAGTCCGGCAAGGGCGGGCAGCCATCTGGCCTGCAGCTGAAAAGCGCTGGTCACAGACCCGCCCACCCCCTCCAGTGGGTGAAAGCACACGAAGGCGTGGGATGCAGGAATATCAGAGCGTCTTCCTTATCTTGCTATCCGGGAGATTCGTTTGGATAGCAGGGCACGGAGAGTCTCAGTGATAGAATAGACAAGACAAGAGGAGCCAGCCAGGGAAGATAAGGGACGGAGAGGGAAAAAGAGCGACCGCCTTCGTCAAGAGCCAAAGAAAGAATGCAATGCAATGAAAGTTATGCAATGAAAACAAGATTTCAAATTGAAAATCAAAATGAACAGGTCTGTTTCCGGATGTCAACGAGAGTATTGTGAGCTTGTTTATTTTGGACTTCATTTCCCATAATGCAACAGATTTTATTGTTTATAATCACACTTGATTAAACAGTCTGCCATTCTATATGTCATCAGAGGGGGAAAGCCCCGCCCACTAGTGACCATCTCTCCCTCATTAGCATAGGACCTTAGTCTTGTTTTTGAATCTGCCACTATGCTGACACATAGGCAATTGTAGCTCCGCCCTCTTCTGAAAAGAGCACAATCTCATTTGAATTTAAAGCGACAGTCACCAAAATGCCACAATTTGGATCAGAGCCTAAAACGGTGCGTTTCAGAGAGTTATAAAACATTATTTGTGGGGTGTAATGAGCTGAAACCTCCCACACACTCTCTAGGCACATCAGAGACTTATTTTACATCTTGTAAAAAGGGGCATAAAAGGTCCCCCTTAAATATTGTTACCCACAAAGTACAAAAAAACGACCTTTTGAATGGATACCGGCCCAGTTTGTACTTCTATTTCTGAGAGTGTATATAGTTTTTTTTAAATATAAGCATACAGTGGTGTTAAATGTCTGTATTAATGTATTAATATCATACACATGCATTATTGAAACAAACAAGTCTGATGTTAATGACAGTGTTGGGGTCTTGCTTATTTTAGACTTCATTACCCAGAGTGCACCAGAGGGGGCGGTGCATTGACATGTGCATTTGTTATTGTTAAACTCACACACTCATCTTAAGTCTCATCAGGATCATAAGAACATGTACAACATATCTCAGGTGATCTGAATCTGCCATCAGCCTCATTTTGTATTAAGGTAAGTGTTACATTTACTTCCGCTTTAAAGGCATGCTCCTGCAGTGACGCATTTAAATGTAGATGTAACCCAAATCAAGTCATTCTGAATGTTTTATTTTTGCTGTTTGGGTTTGGAAGTCATGTGGTAGAGCATTCAAACACAAGATCGGGAGTTTAATTCATAATTAATGATAAAATGGATTGCACTGTAAATCACATGGAGGATGCTGTCTATTAAATGCAGGAATGTCATTAAATCTGACATTTGAATTATTGAAAAGGTCTCAGTAAATTATTATTATTATTTGTTGTTGCCATAATCAAGTCGTTATTCGCCCTTCTGTGCATTTAAATGATTATTTTTCTAATATTTCCCAAATGATGTTGAACAGATTCAGGAATTTTTCACAGTATTTCCTATAATATTTTTTCTTCTTGAGAAAGTCTTATTTGTTTCATTTCAGCTAGAATAAAAGCAGTTTTTAATTTTTTTAACGCACTTTAAGTTCAATATTATTAGCCCCCTTAAGCAATATTAGTTTTGGATTGTCTACAGAACAAACCACTGTTATACAAAGACTTGCCTAATTACCCTAACTTTACCCTAATTAACCTAGTTAAGCCTTTAAATGTCACTTTAAGCCGAATACTAGTATCTTTAACAATATCTAGTCAAATATTATGTGCTGTCATCATAGCTAAGATAAAACAAATCTGTTATTAGAAATGAGTTAATAACTATTACATTTAGAAATGTCTTAATATCTGAAAGCTAGATTTGTAATACATTATTACATAAAAGTCATACATCTTATGCTTAATTATAAAGATGCTAACACTGAAGATCTAGAAATGATGATGATGGCTTCAGCTTGTATTTGACTTGCAGACGCTGAGAGAAAGAATGCTGTTGCCCCACGCACTCTCATGCAGTTTCACAACACATGGAAATCTAATAGCGGCCTCCTGCAGTGTCAAGCATGGCTGTAGTTTGTAGTTTAATGGAAAGACACTAAATATAGCTGAGCACACAAACATGATTGTGCTGAATCACATTTCCAAGAATGAACATGTTGAGGGATCATTTACATCTGATTCATTATTATCCAACGGGGTCAGTTTGATATCTGTAAATGCATGTTTTAGGTTAACAAGACACATACTATAGTCATTTATAGTAAACAAAACCAAAAATGAACTATACAAGTGTATTATTATGTAGGCTTTATATAGTATTCACATAATACTGTAGTTTTAACTACTGTATAGTGAACTAATGAATACTGTAGTATACTTTAGTTTTTACTACAGTAAGCAGTGGTATATTGTGGTATAATAGACTACATAGGTGTAGAAAACTGCTGTATAGACTTATTTCACGCGGCCACCATTTTAAAAGCGAAAGCGAGGCTGCGGTGGGAAGAAACCCGCAAGTATCACCTGTAGTCACACAGGAACAGTGTCTGTGATATTGTTGTGTACCTGGCTGTATATCCAACGCTATCTCACGGCAATTCGTAACTTTTTCATTAGTGGCTAATTCGTATGAATTCGTACGATCTAATTCGTACAAATTAGTACGATTTGCCCATCACCCAATGACGGGTGGGGTTAGGGGTGGGGTTAGGTGCCACGCCTCCTTTTTCAAATCGTACATTTTCGTACGACTGAACTCGTACGAATTCGTACGAATTAGCCACTGAACTGACAAAACGTAAAATACTTACGTTTCCTCGTGAGATCAGGCTGGTATATCTTATCAGTGAAGAGAAAGTGACACACATTTATCATTTCACCACCTTCCGAGTGACCTAAAGGTCAGTTCAAAATGGATTGTGAAAAAAAACAAAAGGGGGGGCTTGGGGCAATGGCAACATGTTTTGGCGTGATCGATCATGAACCCGGTTCGAATCCAGCGTCTTTTTTATTTATTTTTCCCCACTACATATCAGATTTTAATTAATAAGTGTGTGTATTATGGAGAACTTATGCATAATCATATGCATTATAAGTTTGTAAAAGTATACATTAAAAATACCCTTAAATATACATTTTTAGTACTCCTTCAGTGAACTTTAACAAATATATTAAAATCCATTAATTTTCATTAGTTGTATTAGTATTTTTTTTTTTCAAAGTATGCTTTAAATGCTTTAAAAATAAGTAAAATCTTTGTAGACTAGAAATATGTACTGTATATCATTTATTTAAAAAATGCGGACAATACATTTTAGATTCTATTTATTTTAAAAAATATTATATTAATCTTATTTTTTTATTTAACTATAGGGGTGTGGCCAGGTAAGGGGCCTACAAGACATTGTGCCCAGGGGCCTCTGAATTCTTAATCCGGGCCTGGTGAAGGTCATCAGTTCACCGCACTTCACTGCTGTTTGTGCAAACACAGACGAGCGATCCGCTGATGACTCACCTGATCTTCATGGCTTTAAAACGCTCCAGTGTCCGTGTATCTGTAGCTATGTTTCCATCCAAAAATGCGAATGAACTTCATGCGCAAAACTGGATTATCGCATAAAAGGCGTGCGAATAAAGCTGCGTTTCCATCCAACGGGTCAAAGCGAACAAAATCGTCACTTCCTGATTAACTGGCGCCAAATATCAACAGTAAAAACAGAATTTGTTGCAATAGGAGAAACTTTATCTTTATATAATAAATGACCTGCGCCTCAGAAGGCAATCCTGACATGCAGTGAACGCGCGGTGGCGTTTGAAGGTGTCAGACACGGAGCACAGACACTCTTGATTCTGGATGTCATTAATAATATAATAACACAAATACTTAAACGGTAAGGCGTTTTTGAAGGACCAAAACAACATTTCGGATGTTTTACAGTGTGCTCAGCCTGCTGGTTTGTCCATTTACACATATTTTTATCATCACATGATCTCGTATAACAAAATCACATGACCTTTTTTCATGCGCATATTGGAATTTGTGCGGTAAAAGTGTTTCCATCGCAGTTTAAGCGCATCTTCTCTTATCGAATAAAAAGTTTATCCTACTCAGTTATGCGCATATGTTTTTTATGCGCATTTTCAAAATGTATGCGCATCATGGCGTTTCCATCAACCGTTTTTTTATGCGCATCTCCAAAATGCGCATAAAAATAGGTGGATGGAAACATAGCTTGTGTTTGCACTTGATAAAGTGCGGTGAACTTCACAGCCAATCACAGTCATTTCTGTTAAGCATGGCGCTTAAATGTTACAGGCAACACGAGGGTGTGCTATAGAGGACTGCATTGCTTTATGGCTCACTGGGTTACATATGCCGAAGCAGGGAAGCGTCCCCATGGTGTTTACCTGGTGCCATGAACTGAAGCCTAGGAGGACACTTGAGCGTATTACTCTTAAAGAGATTGGGATTTTGTTTGATGCCTAATATGCTTTTAATTGTTTAAAGTAAACAACTGAATGATATTTAAGTGATGTTTACAGCATATCTGCACTTTGAAATTGAGGCAACAGCTGGAGGTTTGTAGTCCACAGCATGTTGTTGTAATGTTTACAGTGCTGCTCATCCTATACTTCTGGGTTTCTTCCCACCACAGCCTCGCTTTCGTTTTTTTCATAATGGCGACCGCGTGAAATAAGCTTATTGGGTCATTAGTTGAGTTACCATAGCAACTATAGAATTACCACAACAGATTAAATCAAATACTTTATTATTTGTTACAGATTACTATAGTATTTATTTCATATTAATAAAAGTCAGATTGGCCCCATTCAATATGTAACATCTGTAAATACACATTTATTTTAAAAAACACTAGTCATTTATAGTAATACTTTTTGAACCATACTACAGTAAAGTCTATTATACTGTATATATTATAGTGTTCACAGCATATTACACAGTATATTATACTGTATTATATTATTATATTATACTGTATTATAGTGACTTAATAGATACTGTAGTACACTTAAGATTTTAATACAGTAAGCTGTGGTGTATATTGTAGTATAATATTTCCTATAGTTGTGGAAAACTATTGGGTCCTTTGCTTACATAGTTGTTGTGTAGAACTGTAGAACTACCACAACAGATTAATTTGAACACTTTATTCTGAAATGTTTTAAAATCACCATAGTATTTACTATAAATTACTATAGTATTTTTGACAAGTGGGTTTAAAGGGATATTTAAGTTGTCAACAAAAGACAAATTACTTGACACCATCTTAAAAAATAAAATGATATATATTGCCAGCAGGGCTTGACATTAACTTTTTTGATCACCAGCCACGGTGGCTAGTAGTTTTCCAACATTACTAGCCACTCGCCATTTTCACTAGCCACAATTTTATTGTTGGGAAAATATATTTTACACACATAAATATGACTTTGACATGCTAAAATTACTTGATTTAGATGTTGCGTTTTCTCCACATGCCTCATTCATTTCACTTTTGTGTGTCCTGTATGAGCTTGCTAAATGTTCATGAGCAAATGGGTCATGGTTTCATAGTATTAGTTTTTATTTCACATCATTTTCAGAGCTCAAAATGAAGGATTTACCAAATTTATCTCTGACCACACTAAACATAAACTATTAATTATTTCTTAGCCACAAATTTTAAATATGTCAAAAAATATAGCTGTTTACTATACTTTTTATTTAACAAAACATATGCACAGTAATCTGTCCTGGCTAAAGGTCCAGGATCACCAGTTTACTACACAGAAATGGGGAGTAATCTCCCATTAAAGCAATGTTATTGTAAAAAATGATAATTAAACCACATTATGCAAAAGAAAGTAGGTAATAAACATACCGTGTGATAATGAAAGGATTATAACGCACACGGTTAACGTTAGACCCATAAATAATCTGTTCAAATAATGGTTAAAGCGAAAGCAACCGGTGCTGCTTACAAAAATACAAATCTGGAGCTCTTGAAAGCAGCAATACTGTGGGTGCATGTTCATCACTTTTTGTCTAGTCTATTTGAAAGAGAACCGATCAAATCAGTTGTGTTTCTAGACACAGTTGCTTCACGCAAGGAAACGGGAGCGCGCACGTGTTTTAAACAGTTGCGCGCATCACCTCAGCTGTTGTCACTCAGCGTGAGTGATCATCCTCTCATTCGGTATTCAACTGCTTTTTTATTGTTTACGCGAACGCAATTGTTTTTGTCAGTCGAGTTGCTTCTCAATTCTAAGATCGCCTTTGCATGCACATTCGACCATCCTTATTGTCAAACCCTGCTTTTATGAATTATTATCCGGGAAAATTATTTTCAACCAGCCAAAGTGGCTAGTGGGAGTGTCTGTCTTACCCGCCACCACTGAAATCTACCCGCATTTGGCGGGTTGGCGGGTGTTAATGTAAAGCCCTGATTGCCAGTATATAGCCATATCGCACTGCTTGGAATGTGATATTGTTCATATATATATATATATATATATATATATATATATATATATATGAGTAATATCACACTCATAGCAGTGCAATATGGCTATACTGTATATTGGCACTGGTGGGAGGCATGCGCTGCCTCGAGGCTGCAGGCCTTAGTGTGCCATTGATGATATACAGCCATATCGCACTGCTACGAGTGTCACATTGCGTTTATACAACAGTTCGATGGCGTAATTGTGTATATAAAAAAGAAAATCAAACACAGAAAGTCTCAAAAACCTTTTTGTTTAAGGAACTACTTTCTTCCGCCATTCCTTCACATCTGCAGTTGACTGTCAGAACAGCAGAAACCGCTGCTCATTGACAATAATCCCTTTAGAACTAGTATTTGAATGATCATCCTGCATAATGTAGAGTATTATAATGCCTACATGATGCCAAAACAGATGATTCTGCTCACATTTTGAAAGGCCATCAGTCTACAGAGATCTCCCAGGATTTCTCAGGATTTTACAAAAATTAACCCCGAAAAAGCCAAAGCAAAGCAACAAAAATTACTATATATAAATAAATGTATAAGTACAGCAATATAAAATACAAAAGAGAGAGATCGACTTAGAATGTCACTTACCAGTTCTATAATGATTTATTCAGCTTTAGTTGTAAATGAATTGCTTGATTGCACTGTAAATCACATTGCATGCTGTCTATTATATGCAAAAATGTCATTAAATCTGACATTTGACTCATTGAAAATTATTGATATATATTCTGGATGTTTTATGTGGCATTTTAAGATATTAGGTTAATAGGAGGAATAAACTGGTACACAATCACTAGTTCCACTAGTTTTTCTGACTCTGTTTTGATTTATAATTCTCTCTGACCTGATTTCTAGCTATAGCTATGGAAGAAAAGCGATTTGTGCATTTCCGAGATGTTGCCGAGAGCTATTTCTCACAGACGAGGGTGGATTGTCGCTACACTATCAGCAGTCAACACAGCTGGACCAGTCGGGACTGGATTGGTCTTTTTAAGGTAAATCGTGCACTGAATAAACTCCATGTCGGACACAAATTCAGTTCATATAACTCGTCTTGTTTCGCAGGTGGGATGGCTGACTGTGAAAGATTACTACACTTTTGCCTGGGCTCTTGCGCCAGAAGGCTACCAAAAAGGAGCAGATGCAAATTGCAGTGTGGCCTTTCACCGTATGTTTACATTTGATGCATGATAAATATTTAATCAATGTTTTATACACACATTTACATTTAGTCATTTAGCACGTGCTTTTGTCCAACTTACAAATGAATGAGAGAGGCATTCAGCGATTTAACAAGAAGAGGCAATACACACAACAAGTGCTGATTATACAAAGGAACTGTTTGTGTTTAGAGAATTAAGAGCTAAAGTAAGGAGGGGGCATATTTATGTATTATATATATATATACTGTATATTTATTAATTTTTGTGCTCAGGTAATCACGGAAGAGATCGGTTTTTAGTTGTCATTTGACAACTTTCTAAACTTTAACTTTCCAATCAAAGTTTGGACTTTTTAATGTTTACTATACAATTAAAATTATTCTTCTTTCAAAGACATTTTATTTATTAAAAATAATTTGATACTGTATAATTGTAAAAATTTTATTGCAATATGAGCAACATAAGTTTATTCTGAAAATGTGGCCCTATGTACATTTCTGGACATTGCAAATTATGTAGCCAGAGGTACATATGGCTGCATTTCGTCTTTAAACAAACGATAGGGGGCGGTATAACGCATTTCTTTTTGCAATACCAGCTGATTACTTACCTTCTTGTGGACGGCTTTCCTGCTGTTACCAGTTTGTCCAGGGGCACGCCACGTACGTCAGAAGATTTGAGACGTAGAGAGGGGGTTCGAGTCTGACAAAGAACAGTTCCAGAGAGCTGGTTAAACATAAACAAAAGCCAAAAAATAAATAAACAAGTAAATAACAGGGTGAGAATGTGGTAAAATCTGAAAACGTGGTAAAAATCAGGCTGTCGCAATAGCTTTTCTTTTTCTTGATTGCTTTTGAAAACACTGTCGGTTGGGTTTAGGTAAGGCCTCTGGTGGATTTACGCGAGAACAGCAGGCGTTATTGGCACTCGTGGGTAAAATTTGAGATCTCAAAAAGCATACACAGCGACCTCTGGTGGATTTGCGAAAACACAAACGGAGCTCCTGAGATATACTGTATTTGGCGCTCTCAAGAAATGTATATAGGGGTACGTAATCAGAATGAGCCTGGGTTGAAAATGAAATAACTGATTTCTTACTGAGTGTTGTTTAAAATATCATTTATTTCTTTGATTTAAAGCCAAGATTTTAGCATGGCTACTGCAGTCTATAGTATCACATGATCCTTCAGAAAACATTCTAATATGATGATCACAGAAACTTAAATAATAATCATAATAATAAAAATAATGATGATTATGATAATAAAAATTACTATTATTATTGTCAGTCTTGAAAATGACTTGTTTGTGAAATGGGCGACGTGGTGGCGCAGTGGGTAGCACAATCGCCTCACAGCAAGAAGGCCGCTGGTTCGAGTTCAGTTGGCATTTCTGCGTGGAGTTTGCATGTTCTCCACGTGTTCGCGTGGGTTTCCTCGGGATGCTCTGGTTTCCCCCACAAGTCCAAAGACATGTGCTATAGGTTAATTGGGTAGGCTAAATTGTCCGTAGTGTATGAGTGTAAATAAGTGTGTATGGATGTTTCCCAGTGATGGGTTGCAGCTGGAAGGGCATATGCTGGATAAGTTGGCGGTTCATTCCACTGTGGGATTGATTAATAAAGGGATTAAGCTGAAAAAAAATGAATGAATGAATGAAAATTGTCCGTAGTGTATGTGTGTGAAGAAGTGTGTATGGGTGTTTCCTAGTGATGGGTTGCAGCTGGAAGAGCATCCGCTGCGTAAAACATATGCTGGATAAGTTGGCGGTTCATTCCATGATTAATAAAAAAAAAGGAATTGAATGAATGAATGTTTGTGGAACCTGTAAGACAGCGTAACTATTCAAAAGTACCAATAAAAATGTATTTGCTTTCATTCATCAAGGATACATACAATTCTTCAAGAGTGAAGTTAAATACATTAATAATATATATATATATATATATATATATATATATATATATATATATATATATATATATATATATATATATATATATATATATATATATATATATATATATATATGTATGTATGTATTGTAAATAAATGCTGTTTATTTTGAACTTTGTTTTTATCAAAAAGTTCTAAAAAGTCAAATATACCACAGTTTCCACTCTAGAAAGCAGGAAAAACATGTTTTCCACAAGTTAACACTAATAATTGTAAGAATCATTATTATTAATAGTTTTGCACCAATAGAAATTAATCAGCAAATCATCATATTACTATCATGTGACTGCAAATTCAGCTTTAAATCTCAGGAATATATTAAAATAAATTAAAATTGTAGCAATAATTTAACAGTTTTACTGTATTGTTGATTAATTACATCCAGCCTTGGTTAGCAAAACAGTATTATTTTCAAAACTGAATAAATACTGATCCCGAACCTTTGTGTATAATCCGACCCATTTGCATATCACATGCTCTCAAACATCAAGTGCAAAAACAACTGCAGTTCTTGGTAGAACAAGAACACTCATGATCAGCCATCTGATACTATTGCAACACTATTGCAAATGCCTGACGTCTCAACCAGGCTGTTTATGCATGTCTTGTTTTTGATATTGATGATCATTATTCCTGCAATCTTTCAGCATCTTACTTGCCAATTCCGGGTGTGGAGGAGTATCAGTTCGTGTATGTGGACGAACGAGGCGATGTTTGTGCCGTCAGCTCTCAGTTCACCTTCGCTGCTCCGAGACCTCTGGATGAACTGGTTACACTGGAGAAAAGCGGAGAGGGAGAAGAGGACGGAGATGACCTGCTGCTGGTGGTCCCAAAAGCTCTGATCCTGCAGGTATCAAGATATCAGTGAGAAGATTTGAACAATAGTAATAGAGCTTTTCAATCAGCCATGTTCATATTTACGCACCAAAGAGTTTATTATGAGTTATGAATCTCTGGTAACACTTCAAACCATTTACTACTGGCTTATTACCTGAATATTATTAAGATAGTAACTGTTTATTAGCACTTATAAATTCTGAGCTTAAACCACGTTCTAACTACACTACAATTTGGCTGTCTGCACCAAACGCGACACGACACAACAGAAACATTGAAATACCAGCCATTTATAGAAATATCAGCACTCCCGATGAAATAGTAAGGGTTATAATCTAATTAATACATATTTAACCTGTTTAACATTATTAAAAGGCTACTGAGTAACTGAAGTTGTTGGTTTGCACTGAGTCGCAGTTCTGACTTTCATTTTCAAACTGTCTGCTATTTTATTTTCATGACCTGAGGTGAACTATCTGCTGCTGCTTTCAGTAGTATAGTAATAAATGTGACGTAAAATAGTATTAAAACTTATATTAAGAGCATTTATCAATTATTAGTAGTTCATTTAGCTAAAAGCCTTAGTTGAGGGTGTCTTCATGGCTTGTTAAGAGCCATATCACCCTGAAGCCCAAGACAGGTTACTCACTGAAGCTAAGCAGGGCTGAGCCTGGTCAGTACCTGGATGGGAGACCACATGGGAAAACTAGGTTGCTGTTGGAAGTGGTGTTAGAGAGGCCAGTAGGGGGCGATCAAACTGTGGTCTGTGTGAGTCCTAATGCCCCAGTGAAAGTGAAGGGGACACTTTACTGTCAGTGGGCGCCGTCTTTCGGATGAGACGTTAAACCAGGTCCTGACTCTCTGTGGTCATTAAAAATCCCATGGCACTTCTCGTAAAAGAGTAGGGGTGTAACCCCGGTGTCCTGACCAAAGTCTCTCAATCGGCCCTTACGATCATCCCCATCCACTGAATTGGCTCTATCACTGTCTCTACACTCTACCAATAGCTGGTGTGTGGTGAGCGCACTGGCGTCGTTGTCCTGTGGCTGCCATCGCATCATCCAAGTGGATGCTGCACACTGGTGGTGGTGTGGAGAGACCCCTTCATGATTGTGAAGTGCTTTGGGTGTATACACAATAAATGCGCTATATAAATACACATTACATTACATAATTGCGTGAATTGTTCAAGACAATGCAAAACCACATTCTACACACATTACAAAGTCCTGTCTGCGGGGGAAGAGGATACAGGTACTTGACTGGCCTGCCCGCAGTCCCGACCTGTCTCCAATACAGAATGTGTGGCGCATTTTGAAGTGTAAAATGCGACAATGAAGACCTCGTTGTCCACCTTAAAACTTGTTTGCAGGAAGAATGGGACAAAATTACACCTGAAACACTTCATCACTTGATGTCTTCAGTCTCTAAACGCCTATAAAGTGGTAAATGCTTTACTGCTACAACTTTTTTTGAAATGTGTTGCAAGAACCGAAATTGCAATATGTGTTTATTTTATTTAACACGTTTTATTTTTATTAAAAAACAACAAAAAAAAAAACAATAAAAATCATGAGGAACACATTAAATAATGTTTGTTATATTGTCTGCAATGAAATACAAGTCAAAGTAAATTTAGAGATCACTACTTTCTTTTGTATTTGTATTTTTTTCTGATTTGGCGTTGTACATTTAAATAAAGTGTGACCGAATTTCTTGAAAACAAAAAAAAAAAGATATTTTGAAGAATGTTGGTTGCTGGCACCCACTGACTTTCATCGGAAAAAATGATTATGGAAGTCAATGGGTGCAATTATTGTTGTATTAACAGTCGTGTGTACTGTTAATAAACTGAATAAATAATGTAGTTTTTAATGCGTGCACATGAAAAAAAAGTCATTTATTAAATGGAAAGTAGCTGAATCTTTCAATAGTAAAGCATAGATGTGTTTTACTCTAAAATGCACCACAGTTCTTCTATGGAAAGGTTTGGAACTATTACAGGAGTCTTCTTCTTAGACTTTAAAGACTGGTCTTGACAGGATTTAGTGTCAGATTTGAGTCACTGGATCTGCCATCCTGTAACATCTTACTTCATTCTCTCCTTTTATTGTAATGTTTCTTCAGAATCTGCTGGAAGGTTGTCAGCGTGAGTTGCATGAGCTGCATAAGAAGTTTGAGGCTGTGAATGGAGATGTGGAAAATGAGCGGCAGAGGTGGAAGATGGACAGAGACGAGTTTGAAATATTACGAAGCGACATGAGGAGTCAGATTGAGGAGCTAAAATCCAACCTGAGGCACAGCACTGAAAAAACAGAGGAACTGGAGCAAAAACACAAGGTACAGCTTCTGGAATAGAGCAAATTTGTGTTCAAAAACAGCAAAAATAGAAACAGCATCCATATATATATATATAGAGAGAGTTGAAGTCAAAATTATTAACCCTCCTGTGAATTTTTTTTCTGTTTCAAATATTTCCTAAATGATGTTGAACAGATTCAGGATTTTTTCACAGTATTTCCTATAATATTTTTTCTTCTGGAGAAAGTCTTATTTGTTTTATTTCAGCTAGAATAAAAACAGTTTAAATTTTTTAGAAACCCATTTTAAGGTCAATATTATTAGCCCCCTTAAGCAATATTAGTTTTGGATTGTCTACAGAACAAACCACTGTTATACAATGACTTGCCTAATTACCCTAATTTTACCCTAATTAACCTAGTTAAGCCTTTAAATGTCACTTTAATCTGAATACTAGTATCTTGAACAATATCTAGTCAAATATTATGTGCTGTCATCATGACAAAGAGAAAAGAAATCAGTTATTAGAAATGAGTTATGAAAATTTAATAAGTTTGGGGGAAAATATTCAGTGGGGCTAATACTTCAGGAGGGCTAATAATTCTGACTTCAACTGTATACCCCAATATCATATTCCCATCAGGAAGTGCAGAGCAGCAGTGAAAACATGTCTGCTGAATTTAATGCACTATTAGCTGAGAGAGCAGAAAACCAGCAGCGGATCAAAGAACTGGAGAAGGATTCTGCAACTCTGACTCAACAAAAACAGGACATAGAGGCTGAGCTGGACAGGTGATGTGAACACGCTCATCCCCACAGCAGCATATTAAGCTTTATTTATGGGCTGGCCATTTCTGTGAAACTCATTAAAGGGTTAGTTCACCCAAAAAATAAATAAATATCTCAAGATTTACTCACACTGATGGTATCCTAGGTGTGTATGACTTTCTTCTTTCAGTCTCATCTAGTCAGATTCAAATAAGAAATGATCTTGACCCATATAGAAATCATGTGACAAATGGCAATTTATGCAAAATATACTGTGTATATTAGTGCTGGGCAAAGATTAATCGTGATTACTCGCATATAAAATAAAAGTTTGTTTTGACATACCATATGTATATGTATTATATTTATTTATTTATTATGTGTATGTAATACACACACATAGGTAGAAAATAAAATATACAAATCTATTTTGTTACAGATATTTAAATTTATATATAACTTGATCATATATATTGTATATCTAAATATACATAAACATTTTCTCAAATATATGTGTGTGTGTGTGTGTGTGTGTGTGTGTGTGTGTGTGTGTGTGTGTGTGTGTGTGTGTGTGTGTGTGTGTCTGTGTGTGTGTGTCTGTGTGTGTCTGTGTGTGTGTACAGTATATATATATATATATATTGTACATACATATATATTGGATGTGACAAGTTCATGTTTAGATTTCCCAAATATAAATTGTTATATATGCAACATATGTTTTAAAAGGTATTTTGTTTTATATACTTTTCATATTTACATGTACTTTTTTCATCTATTGGAATTACAAATATGTGCATGTTCAAATATAATAGCTCTAACTTTCTATATTTTATATATATGGCCACATATCAGATTTCTCTATGGGGTCAAAGTTTTTTGTTGCCATTGTATAACTAGAAAAGCCCAAAATAAAATTGTATATAACTCTGATTGTAACTGAATGAAAAAAAAAGTTTAATTGATTTTCAATTTTTTGTGAACTAACCCTTTAAGCTGAGGTCAACAGGGAAAAGAGAGCCAAATAAAAACATGCAATTCTTCTGTGCAGGATGAAGGAAAGAGTTAAAAAGATGACCATACAACGGCGAGATGAAGAAACGGAGAGGAGAGATTTGCAGGTTAGTCAATTTATGATTTTTTCAATTGATTTAACTTAAATTGCATAAATTTTTTTGATGTAAAACAACTCTAAAAAGATTATTTCATGCTTTGTAGAAATTCTGTGAAATAAACTGCACAACCCCCCAAAAAATAATGCTAATCAAAAGGATAAGAGTTGCGCACTAGAGAACAAACATGAATGTTTTTATTTTATTTCACATTTTTGCATTAATGAGGAAAATGCTTGGTTATGGACGTGACGTTTCTCTGTTATAGATGTGACAGATGTGAAATTGGCACTTGTGTGACTTTGGTAAATCAAATAAAATTGTTTGAAAACACTGACAGAGACATTTTTGAGTATTTTTACAGGACTGTCAAATACAAGTCTAAGCAAACAACTCAGAAAAGGTTTCGCTATTTTGCTAATTTTTGCTGATTGCTGGTTGAGATTTGCATGGAATTGCTCGATTGTAAAAAAAAAAAAAAAAAGTGTTGTTATTTTGTGTTGTGTTGTTATTAAGTGTCTTATTTTCACTGCGCTCTAAGTTTACCTTACTATGATGACTTCTGCTGAGAAACACGGAAATGTGAAAAGGGTCCATAGGTGTGATGTAAAACAGCCTGATAGGTGTGTAAACATTAAAGTCTGCATGAACCGAAAGCTGTGACCATTTTTTTTTCCATTTCGTGATGCAGTTCCTAGAGAAACGGAATATTACATGAGAAAACAGTGGGCGTGGCTTGTTTTTTTCCTGCGAAATGTTTGGATGTAAAGTAGGCGTTTCATTCAGAAAGATGGGGAAAAGGGTTTGGGGGGAGGTATTACAACCTAACAGACTCCTCCTCCTCACCATTTCTGTTTGTTATCAAAACTGACAGCCGTAGGGGCGTGGTTAAGTATGTTAGCTACGCCCAATACCTCAGACTGACCTAATCTGAGAATTGAACATAAAACAGGAAGTGCATTTTCAAATTTCAATTAAAGATTACAAGGGTAAACTATATATATATGTGCTTAATGACATGCACAGATGAATTGTTCACCACAAAGCAAGCTATGTGAGCTAACAAAATCAATATGCTTAGTTCTGTACTTTAACATGTGTTGCGCAGCTGGAGAATGAGCAGATACATGCTGATCTGAGGACGCTACAGGAGCGTTTGGAGGCCAGCGAGCGCAGCACCGAAGCCCTGCGCAGAGACCTGAGTGAACTGGGCTCTTTACAGAGTCACAGCCATGCAGAGCTACATCAGGTCCGGCTGCAGTCTGCGCAGATGAGCTTGCAGCTGTCCCAGGCCAATCTGGCACTGCGAGAGGGACAGTCCACCTGGGCCCAGGAGAGAGAGACTCTCAGACAGAGTGCAGAGGTAAATCCCCCTTCTCTCTCTCACTGCAATTGACACTTTTCTACCACTTTTATTATTCCAGGCTCAAGATCAGTAGTAAATGTATGACTCGATCTCTGTAAGGACTTTAACCCTTGTGTATTGTTTAAATTAACTACCCTTTCATTATGCTGGGGGCTGTTTTTGCCCCATTGACTTCCATTATAATGCCATTTTTTTGATTGCAAATCCATAATACCATATAATAATGCATTCTTGATTCTTTTGGGAAGAGGTAAAATGTGTGTTTTTTTTTTACTGTTGATCGTCAATAGGCAGCATTAACCCTTTAGGTTGGCCTGTGCATAAAAGTTTTGGGTCACACTTTATTTTGATGGTCTGTTTGTTGAATGTAAGTTTTGAATGGTTTTTTTTCTTTTTTAAATATTTCTTAAATGATGTTTAACAGAGCAAGGAAATTTTCACAGTATGTCTGATAATATTTTTTCTTCTGGAGAAAGTCTTAGTTGTTTTATTTCGGCTAGAATAAAAGCAGTTTTTAATTTTTTAAAACACATTTTAAGGTCAAAATTATTAGCCCCTTTAAGCTAGATATTTTTTTCGATAGTCTACAGAACAAACCATCATTATACAATAACTTGCCTAATTACCCTAACCTGCCTAGTTAACCTAATTAACCTAGTTAAGCCTTTAAATGTCACTTTAAGCTGTATAGAAGTGTCTTGAAGAATATCTAGTCAAATATTATTTACTGTCATCATGACAAAGATAAAATAAATCAGTTATTAGAGATGAGTTATTAACACTATTATGTTTAGAAATGTGTTGAAAATTTTTTCTCTCCGTTAAACAGAAATTGGGGAAAAAATTAACAGGGGGGGCTAATAAATCAGGGGGTTGAATAATTCTAATTGCAACTGTAATACTCAAATGGACCATCAGAATAAAGTGTTACCAATTTTTGGACTTTTATATGGAGTAAAACAGCAGATTATAGTGTGTGCTCCATATTGAAGGCAGAAACTAAGCTTTTTTTGCACTGCAATTGATGATCAAATTTGACATCTTCCCAACAGGGAAAAGCAGCAACAAACAACAATGCATGATTATACGACGTCATAGATTTGCAATCAAAAAATATAATTATAATGAAAGTCAATTGGGCAAAAACAGCCACCAACATAAAGAAAGGGTAGTCAATTTGCCCAGAGTGTAGTGCAAATTGCAAAGCATTTTCCCAGAATATGTTTAAAAATAAGATTTGCCACCAAAAATCATTCCATTTGCTGAAACACAGAGAAAGTTGGGCCAAATTAAGACTCAAAATGACATCCCCAACAGCACACAAGGGTTTAAAAGGTTAGATCACCCAAAAACGAAAATTCTAATTCCTCACACTCATGTCGTTTCAATCCTCAGAGACTTTCATTCGTCTTCAGGACAAAAATAAAGATATTTTAGATGAAATCCGAGAGATCTCTCATTGTCCAAAATGAGAGGCAAAACATTGCTATCTCCCGCTGACTGCCAAGTCACGAGCTGAGTGATTTCTGTTTTATTAGTGAAAAATCTGGATAATTTTTGGGCAATAAGATATAGAGTTACTAACTGACAAGGAGACATGCCTGGGCTGTGCTTCTACAGGATTCCTTCACAGAAAGAGCAGACAGAATGGAGAAAATTCTGGATTTGTGCCGAATATTAGCATCATTGTCCCATAACAATATACCTATAACTGTCTACACAGTACGTCTGTGTGCTTTTTATACAGTTTATATTTTATTTTGCAGGTTAAGTGCAATTAAAGTGTACATTTAGTATATATAACAGAAGTAAACAATTACATTTAGAAGATTTTTGAAAGTCCAGAAAAGGAACCAGAAACATTGTCATAACAATCCATGAGCTTTCAGTGGTTCAACTGTAATCATACAAAGCTTCAAGAACACTTTTGTGTGCCAAACAAAACTGTAAAAACAACTTTTTTGTCTTCTGTATCAGATTGTAGTGCACTTTTACTAATACTGTAGTAAACACTCACCCTGACCTGATGCAGGAGACAAGAAAAAGGAGTCATTTTTACAAAAGTATTCTTTGAGCTTTGTATGATTACAGTCAATGTCAATTTTATTTATATTGCAACATTAAACACAACCAGAGGTTGACCAATGTGCTGCACAATACACATCAAAACTAAGAAAAATATAAAATTATAGCTAAAACAGACAAATTTCATTGATAAAATGCCAAATCAAAGAGGTAAGTTTTCAACCTAGATTTAAAGACAGACAGAGATGAAACAGATCTAATACAGAGGGGCAGAACATTCCACAACCTAGGACCAGCTACTGTGAAAGCACGGTCACCCCTGCATTTCAGCCTTAGGGATACATAATAATCTCTGGTTAGATGACCGAAGAGACCAACCAGGCTGATGCTCAATCAACATGTCTGACAGATAAGGTGCCAGGGCCATTGAGAGATTTAAAAACCAAGAGAAGAATTTTAAAATTGACTTGACGGTGCACAGGCAACCAGTGCAAAGAGTGTAAAACTGGTGTAATGTGGTCATGTTTTTGGTACCAGTTAAAAGCCTTGCAGCAGCTAAACTAACTGTAAATGGGATAAGGTTGACCACTGAAGTAATGTGGACCGTTTTCACAATGTTTTGGGACTTTTCTTGGCACTGAGAGTCTCGGGACTTTTGCTGTCTATGGAGGATGAGAGAGCTCCAGGATTTCATCTAAAATGTCAATTTGTGTTCTGAAGATGAACAAAGCTCTCACGGGATTTAAATGACATGAGGGTGAGTAATTAATAATTTTTGAGTGAACAAACCCTGTAAAATTGCTGGGGTTTTATAATTCAAAACAAAGTTGTGCAATGTGAATTCAGTATTAGAACATTATATGCTTAGCAGCCAATAATGTGGAATTTTCATTAAACATTTTGAGGGCTCATAAATCAAAATAATAATGTTCATGGATAAATAATTAATTTCAAACACTGTAAAAGTCCCAAGAAATTTTTTTTTTCATTTTTATTTCATGGTGCTGTAAAGCTGGATAAGGACCGTGTCCAGAAACTAAGCCGTGAGCTCCAGAAGAAGGAAGAGTGGCTCCAGGAGGAGAGAAGCGAGCGTGAGAAGCTGGAAGTGGAGCTTGGGATCGAGAAGGACTGTAACCGGGTAAATATCCAGCCACACATGCATGGCCTATAATTAAACTTTCACCTCAGTCAGAGCGGTCTGTCCACATATGTGGGTCAGGTTTCTACTCTAGAAGTATGAGGCAAGAGTTGCTCTAAAAAAACATGTGTAAATAAGCTGACCAAAATAGATATGAAACACCACTATAAACTGCACACGTATATGTGTACACTAGTGTTTTTTCTGGCCTTCATAATCAATGTGTGTGGTTCCTGTTGTATACTAGTTAAACTGATTTAAAAGAATTGAGACGTCAGGGGGAATTTACTAAACTCAATCGTGTGCACAGGAGCTGAGAGCCAGTCTGAGAGCCCTGCAGAAGGAGCAAGAGCAGCATCAGCTGGAGAAACAGGTCAATCTTGCTGAATGCGTGAATATTTCTGACTCTTGTCTGATGGCATGTTGTGACTGGTAGTGTTTTCATTCCCAAACAGGAGCTGTTAGATCACATCCATGTGCTGGAGCTGAGGCTGGACACAGAGACAGATGCTAAATGGGCTGAGGCAGCGGCTGCGCCTATATGTCAGTTCCCAAAATCCTACTTGCATACAGCGGGTAAAATAAGTATCGAACACGTCACCATTTTTCTCAGAAAACATATTTCTAAAAGTGCTGCTGACTTGAAATATTCACTATTCACTATTCACATACACTACCTGACAAAAGTGTTGTCGCCTATTCAAGTTTTAGGAACAGCAATTAATAACTTGACTTTTAGTTGATCATTTGGCATCAGAAGTGGCTAATATGAAATGAAAAGGCCTCTAGATTACACTTATTTGACCAAAATAAAATATGATCATGCCTTAATTTTTAAGGACTTCATTAGGACCGTAAGGTCTGACTCTGCTTAGACAAAAGTCTCGTCACTGAACAGAAATAATCTCCAGTATAGAATATAAAGTCATGCTGCAGTGGAAACAGAATGAATATTGTGTCTGACTCCATCATGAGCTTGGAGGACTGCATCATACATCTCTGCAATGACTCCAATCACGCATTAATAAAGTCATCTGGAATGACAAAGACAGCGATCTTGCAGGACTCCCAGAGTTCATCAAGAGTCTTTGAATTCCTCCATCTTACCCCAGACATGCTCAATAATGTTCATGTCTGGTGACTGGGCTGGCCAATCCTGGAGCACATTGACCTTCTTTGCTTTCAGGCGCTTTGATGTGGAGGCTGAAGTATGAGAAGGAGCGCTATCCTGCTGAAGAATTGTCCCTCTCCTGTGGTTTGTAATGTAATGGGCAGCACAAATGTCTTGATCCCTCAGGCTGTTGATGTTGATCATCCACTCTGCAGATCTCTCGCACGCCCCCATACTGAATGTAACACCAAACCATGATTTTTCCTTCACCAAACTTGACTGATTTCTATGAGAATCTTGGCTCCATGCGGGTTCCAGTAGGTTTTCTGCAGTATTTGTGATGATTGGGATGCAGTTCAACAGATGATTCAGCAGAGAAATCCACCTTCTGCCACTTTTCCAAATGATCAACTAGAAGACAAGCTATTATTTGTTGCTCCTACAACTGGGATTGACGACTAGACTTTTGTCAGGTAGTGTACAAAGTAAACAAAACTAGTTTAGTAATTAAGTTATGTGTAATAAAATGAAAAGTATTGAACACATGAAGAATGGAAGGTGTAAAAAGGCATGGAAAGCCCAGACAGCAGCTGAAATCTCTCAGTATTATTCAGCCCCTCGTCAGTGTAAATTAATATCAGCTGCTTCATTTACAAAAGCTACATTAGCAGATGATGAAGACTAAGGTGGACATTTCAGAAAGACAATGATCCAAACAAAGCCAAGGAAACTTTCAAATGCTTTCAGAAAAGAAAATAAAGCTGCTAGAATGGCCCAGGCAATCATCTGCATTGAATCCAATAGAAAATAAGAGCTAAAGATCAGAGTTAAAGAAGAAACCCACAGAACCGTCAAGACTTTCACACTCTGTTGAAGTTGGTTGAACTATGTTGGAAAAAAAATCACACACCATTGTGGCTCCATTTTCCATACAAGAGGCATCTTGAAGCTGTCGTTACAAAAAAAAGCCTCTTATATAAAGTATTACATTTCAGTAGTTCAGTACTCTCTCCTTGTGTCATTTCACATAACTTGAATATAAATAACTTATATAACACATAACTCATTTTCCTGATTTTTTTGTTTATTTACAAGTTTAGATTTTTACCAAAATCGGGGTCAATTTTATGTTCTTTAGAAAAATATTTACCTAGAAAAATCATAATATGTTAAATACCTATTTTACCCGCTGTATAATTCTGGTCAAAATGTTCTGATTTTATATTATATCATCTTTTTTTTTTTGCAGCTTACATCGATAGCTTTCCATCAGTTGAAGAAAAGCCACCACAAGAGTCTTCATCTGAGCTGTCGCTAAGTGCACTAGACAGTGAACAACATATTGAATCAACAGAGAAAAACCAAAAGGATGATGAGGATGATGTTACGGTAAGCACCACAAAAATATATCATGATCAATAGTCTAATATGTACAGTATATGGAAGTAATATGACAGTTTTTAATGATTTAAAATTGAATAATTGATGATGTAAATGTGATTGATGACTTAAAAAGAGTGTGAAGGGAGTATACTGATTGGTTACTTGAGGAATGTAGAAGGAAAAACGTTAAAACGAGAATATTTGTATGAGTGCAGATCATTACTTCTTAAAATAAGCATCACAAAAATTAAAGTCTGTTTTGCAGAAATTGTTTTTACTTGGTTTTTACTTTTGTTTTGGGCACAAAATTACATCGGTTTGATTGGAAACATGGTGAAATTTTAATAAATGCTTGGCATAATTAAATATATATTATGTATTTAAAGTCAGACTACTAAAATGTAGTATTGCCCTCAATAGGGATTTTGCATTGTGTGGCCAACAAGTAACAGTATTGTTTCCTTTACAATTCTCAAATGAATGTCGTCTTCCAAAAGCTTATGTAGGATCAAATGTAATTCAGCCATACCTCTCCGTTTCTAAACACTATTATTACAATTACTTTAGAAATTAATTAATTGTTGTAATAACTTTTAGTCTAATAACTACAATTAGTCATGCAGTGGCCCTAAAACATATTTGGCTACTTTTATACACCTACATCAAAAGAAAAGACGTTAGAAATTCATTACATGAGGTACTAAATGTAATATTAATTGACAATGAGGTTTTAATGTTTTGTTTTTTCCCCTACTTTTTTAAACCACATCATTTATAGCCGAAATAACCAAAAAGAATCCTAACTAATTTTTCAAATGCACACGACAGAAACATTTAAATACCAGCCACTGCATTCCCAATGAAATGGTAAGGTTTTTTAATACACATGAAACCTCTTTAACATTATTAAGTTTTTTCTTTCATTTTATTTTACTTTCAAAGATTGCTGCTTTCAGAATGGCAATAATAATAATGTGACGTAAAATTGTATTTAAACTCACATTGGGAGCCTTTAAAACTGAAAACAAAGCCAAGGAAACTCTCCAATGGAATCAGAAAAGAAAATAAAGCTGCGAGAAACACCAGTCAATCATCTGAGACGAATCCAATAGAAAATAAGTGCTAAAGATTAGAGTTACAGACAAGAACCACAAAACCGTCAAGATTTTTAGACCCTGTTGAAATGTTTTAATTGAAAAGAGTGCTTTTGTATTTTCTTGAAAATCAGTGCTATTTTTACATTTAATAAAAACATTTGTGTAACGTTCTGTCTATTCCATCCCTTATAAAAAGCAAGAGGATCTAGAAGTTCAACCATTTTCCAGTGGCATTGCTGACCAACTGCTTTCAGAAGCCAAAGACAGTCTCTTCAGGTGACTATTGTGCACAGATCCACTGCTTTTCTGTCGTACAAATTAGGCTTGCGGAGATATTTGCTTTAATTACTCGCCACTGGTTCATGTTAACTCATGACCTAATTGTCAACAACTATAAAAGCATTTAAAGATGTAACAATACACTAAAAGTTGTACCCTTTTCTGTCATTTGTATTGCCGTATTATTACAAAACAACTTGAAATTGACACAGACAAACATTTTCAGCGCTTGAATTTTGACTATAACACTTGAGCATGTTTTACCCACATGAAAACATTACTATAGTTAATTTATATTAAATACTATAGTGTTTTTCAACCATACTAAAGTATAGTGTATTATACCGTATATATTATGGTGTTATTTACTATATACTATTATACTGTATGTTACAACACTTTCTCTATAAATGCCACAGCATACTGTAGTTTTCTTCAGTTTTTACTACAGTAAACCGTGGTTTATTGTAGTATAATATACACTATAGTTGCAAAAAAAATTGTAATACTGTAGTTTAGTTTGTTCTGTAGAACACAAAAGAAGATACTTTAAAGAATGTTGGAAACCTGTAACCATTGACATCCGTAGTAGGATAAAGAAATACTATGGAAGTCAATGGCTGCAGGTTTCCACCATCTTCTTTTGTGTGTAAACTATGGAAGATGTTTTGATTTTGGGGTGAACAAGTTCCTTCTCATCAGCTCAGACCGTCTCTGTTTCCCCCTCAGTGCTCTGGCTGACGCCCCCTTGTGGTGAAGCAGAGGCGGAGGAGAAGATGCGGCTTGTTTACATCAGCGCGTGAAGATCATGTGCTCCTGAACAGTGTGAAATATCAAAACAGTTTTCTGACCTGGCTTGTTTTATGGCCAGTGTAATTTAATAGATGCAAAGAGTGATGTCTGTGCTAGGGGTGAATTTTCCAGTTAGTGTAAATGTGTTTGTGTCAGAATGCGTTTCCATTAAGAGCAAGGTTACATTACATGCAACTTTTCCAATTATAGCTTATTCAACATGAAGCGTTGCTCAACATTACAGAGCACAGGGGTGTGATTTTGGATTATTTTTTTCCAGAAATTAAAATTAAACATAATTTTGTGGGGTGTGTTTTTGTGCTGGTGTCTTAAATAAATAAATCTGACACTAAATGCACTTTAATGGACCTGTGCTAATGAGTGATTTATTGAATCATTAATTCAAACCATTCATTCAACATTTGATTCATTTAGAGAAGAAGAAAGTGACTGTATTTATAAATGCATCACTGAATCACTGACTCAAATGATTCATTTAAATTCAGATTGTAATAATCATCATGAAGCAGTCAGTGCATTTGAACTCTTGAGATTTTAATTCGATTTTTTCAACGTGAGTTACAGACCCTTTAAAACAGCGATGCTTTATGAAATTGTGTCAAACACCCCTATAACTGTGCAATAATACTACATTTTTAATCTAAATAATGTGAATGGATATTAATATTTTTGTTGAAGCAAAAAAACTAACTTGTTTAGGAGTGAATAGAATTGTTGCATTGATTTGTTGGCCCCAGAGCTATTTGGGGCCCCATAAAGATATTACGAGGGTCCCTGGACAGTGATCTTAAAAAAAATATATAGACTTTCATCATTTTATTTCTCTGTGAAAGTAGTTTTTTTTCTTTGTATAGATAGGTGTGCTGGTTATGGTTGCTTATTCCATATGACTTGACAAAGCTGTAAGGGCATTTAAGTGCTTAGTTTCCCATTTTTCTAATAAACACGTTTATTCTTCAATGTTTGTGCATTCTTCTGTGAAGCAAGACTACATTAGGAAAAAAGCCTATTGAACAGCTTTATTTCGTTCATTTACAATGCCGATGAGACTTCCAACTGAAACGGAATATTAAGTAGGGGGCGGGCTTTATTTTTGCGCATCATTATCCTGATAGTAAACTAACAGTAAGAGGGGCGTGGTTAAGAATATTGTGGCGGAAGCGTCAAACTGACATGATGTCATTAGAAGAGCCAATCCAATCACCAAAGTAGATGCTCAGACTTTGATTAAAGATTACCAAAACAACTTGTTTTTTCAATGGATTAACTGTTTACCAAGAGAACAACGTGCTCAAGCCAAATAAACATTGTTCATTTTGATTTCACATGGACTTTAAGACAATTTTGCCAAATGGACTAGATATTTGATAACACCAAAACAAACACAGCCATAACCCAACATGCCCCGCACCTTTTGCATCTTGCTTCTGATTGGCTGCTAGTGTATTTTCCGAAACTCTGTCAAAGTCATTTTTGAGATATTGCTTATTGCAGCTTTAAAACTATTTCATATGCTGTGTTAATAAATCACGCTATTTGCGCGTAAATAGACGTTTTTAAGTTTACTCGCTTCATTCGCGCATCAAAAGTCACTTCAGAATAGACGCGGATTCACATCATGGGCAGAGCTTCAGTCTGCCCGGTGACCCTAGCTTTATTTCTAAATGGCAAACATGGATTTTATTGAGATAGTAGCTGTGCTTTGTGTGCTTTAGGGAGGTTAAAAAACAACGTAGATTACTTCAGCGATGTGTCTGAGTCCACTAGATCCTGATTTCAAAGGTGCATCCAGTTCATCAACTCCTCCAGAAACTGTAGCCTGGATGATGGGTGCTTCAGACTGAGCCGAGCCCAGTTGGATGAACTGTTGTCCTGTGTCGGAAAGAGGATTTCCCCTCCAACAACAGGCAAGAGCAAGCTCTTAATTGGTTAACGCAGCGCGAATGTCCGCTAAAGTTCAGATTTTCCAACTCTCAACTCGCACCAATTCATTCGTGTGAATCACTTCATTCGTGCCACCTGATGTCTATTTGTGTCTTTGCATTGACTTAACATGTAAATCACTTGCTCTTGACGCTTTGTCCATGTCTGGTGTGAACGCACCATCAGACACCCTTTATTGTTAAGATATAGGATAAATAAAAATTTGTGACCAATTATTTGCCCCGCCCCACCCTGCCACTTTTTGCATCTTGCTGCTGATTGGCTGCAAGTGTATTTTCCGAAAATGTGTCAAAGGCGTTTTTGAGATCAGAATCAGAAAGAGCTTTATTGTATGTTCACACAAACGAGGAATTTGTTTTGGTGACAGAGCTTCTACAGTGCAACAGAATTACAGACAGGACTAAAAAACAGATAATAAATATGTTTTAAAAAGTGAATGCAAATATACAAATTGACAAGTGTATGTACAGCTATATTACTATATACAGTACAACATAATATGTGCAGCTGTTATGTGCAAATTGGCATGTAAAGTGTGTTGTTAAATAAGTGTATATGTGTATAAAAGTGTATAGCAGGTAGTGATGTTGGTTCCACAATTATTATCATCAAGTGTTCATGAGATGGATTGCCTGAGGGAAGAAACTGTTTCTGTGTCAGGCTGTTCTGGTGCGCAGTGCTCTGTAGCGTCGACCAGAAGGTAACAGTTCAAACAGGCAGTGTGCTGGGTGTGAGCGGTCCAGAGTGATTTTGACAGCCCTTCTGCTCGCTCTGGATAAGTACAGTTCTTGGAGAGTAGGGAGGGATGTACCAATGATTCGCTCAGCAGTCCGAACTATTCGACGTAGTCTTTGGAGGTCGGATTTGGTAGCTGAGCTAAACCAGACCGTTATTGATGTGCAGATGACTGATTCAATGACGGAACAGCAGAGCACGACACGGAGGCGGCCATCTTCGTCGGCGGCAGCGTAGTCTAGCGTAGATATTGCTTAGTGCAGCTTTAAAGCGATTTCTTAGACATCCTTTATTTTAAAGATATAGGAAATATTGAAATATTTTAATTTCATAATAATACAATTTCATTTAATTACCTTTTTGATAATAGGAGCGCATGTGTGCATGATCAAAGACTATAGAATACACAAGACGTGTCACTCATATAGTTTTGAATGGGGAAAAGTGTAATGGTCAATATGGCGAATGAAGCCCCGCCTACTAGTACAGGAGCCAGTCAGCGATCGCTAAAGACTGATGAACAGTGTTGGGGAGTAACTAGTTACATGTAACAGCGTTACGTAATTTAATTACAAAATAAATGTAACTAATTCGTTACAGTTATTGAGAAAAAATGTGTAAATTACAGTTACTTACAAAAACGTTAAAGATTACAAATGGGGTTACATCTAAAAAAAAATCTGGGATATGTTGAATAATATTAATCTGTTGCTTTGCCTGTTTTTGATATGCACGATGCCTTCTGCTAAGGCCATTTATTTAAGCGCTGCTATTCTGATATAACTACATTTGTCAGTAGTGTGGCGGGTAGCGCCGCTACTTTCTAAATCAAATAGCTTTTCAGCAGCGAAGCTATTTTATTAGTCAAGTAGCGCAAGTCTCCTTAAAGGGTTGAACAAATAGCGAACAGCACTACTACAGTTACAGAAATGTTGCGCTGTTATAATTCACTTACCTTTTAATATGTTTTGGTGCGATTATAATCCACTATAAAAAAACACGACTAAATGTTTTAAATGAGAAGCTGTAATGTAGCCGTGGCGGGATGATTTTTGGCGTGGCGGCCCGCCACGGATGAATGAATGTAGCGGAAACCTTGGAGTCCTAATATGAAGTTTAATCGTAAGCTTGGCAAGCAATTTTGGAGAATTTCATTTTCCCCCATTCAAACTGAATCCCGAGCATACTGCCTGAGAGTTTCAAAGATGGCCACTCAGTGAAATGACTTGCCTTAAAGGGGCTCTGGCGTGATATAGTATATGGCTTTCCCCCCACCTCTTTCTCCTTTCGTGTTTCTTCTTTCTCCTCCTCCATTGCAGCTCCTCATTCTCTCTCATTATGAAATCAGGTGTGGCGCGCTCCTGTTTTACTGCCTCCTCTAAACCTTTAACCAAGAAATAAAAAAGCTGAGTGATGGCCCTCTGCTCCTCTAACTTTATTAATTAGAAACAGACCTCCAGGACCACAATAGAATTTTAGCTTTATCTTATACCTACTTTAAGGAGCTTTCCTTTCCCAAATGAGCAAGATTATGTCAGTCTTAACCAAATTTACAACAATCCGTGTCATGGTTAAACTTTACAGCATTAGAGCAAGAAAACTAAAACTAAAAAAGGAAATTGGTCAGGACATTCATGTTGACTTGAGAAATCCTTGCCTGTATATTTCAGCTGTTTTATAAGCAGCCATAGATATATACATTGGATATCACACACGGACGCTGAGCATGCGTCAATAGCGCCGCCACATTTGTACAGTGCTCCCAGGACAAATGCCATTCAACTGCACTAAAGACTAAAGGCAATGTGAAGATGCTGGACTTTTGCTCTGCATACGGGTGTAGTAACGAGCAAACAAAGAAAACAAAGCACAAAGGCAGAACACTTCATAGGTAAGATTTAGTTTTTTACGTTTTTGTATGTTACAAACTTTTGTGCTCAACAAGTAACGTTATTGATGATAATACAGTCACTTACTGCATTCACCATAAGGCAAAGCAGCACCAACCTGCACTAAATACTAGGCTCATGCTAGTTTTGTTAAATAAAATCAGCAAACAAGTGAAATATGACAACATGACGCTAAGGCCAGAAACTTGTATTATCGTCAGCTATAGATCAGTGATTTGACCCACACGTTTAGTTCTTTTTAAAAAAACAAATAAAGAACATGTTTAACATTTCGCTAGCACGAATTAGCATGTTGTCAGTACAACTCAAGCTGTTGCTAGCATGTTTTAACACTGTGCTAGCATGAATTAGCACAATGCTAATATTTCAACTCACAGCTAATGTGTAATTGTTGCTAACATGTAAATATTTTAAAATGTAACAAGCATGAAAAAGGTGGATAAGGTGTTCTAAAACATGTAGCATGTGCTTTAGCTCATTTTTGGTATTTTTCTACCATGCTAGCATAATTTAAGATTTATTATCTTTTGCTAGGCTCGTTTTAGCTGGTCGACCAGCCTGGTTTTAGAGGGGTTTTGGCCATTTCCAGGTTGGTTTTCCAGCCTGGTCTTAGCTGGTCAGGCTGGGAGTTGACCAGCTAAAACCAGCTTGACCAGCCAAAACCAGCTATGTCCAACTTAAACCAGGCTGGTCAAGCTGGTTTTAGCTGGTTTAAGTTGGTCATTTTCCAGCCTGACCATCCAAGGCCAGGCTGGAAATGGCTGGAAACCAGCCTGGAAATGGCCAAAACCCCTCTAAAACCAGGCTGGTCTGCCAGCTAAAACCAGCCAAACCACCTGGTTTAAGCTGTTTTTTTCAGCAGGGTTTACTGACTGATAATACGATAGCTAGCAGGGGCGGATTCAACCAATAAGCAAGGTAAGCAGCTGCTTAGGAAATCTGGGGGCCCCCAGTAACTATCTAGAAATATAAAGTATACCTATAAACTATATATAACATCGTTTTCTATCATATTTTGTATAGTGAGAGTTAAACTAATACAATTTTAACATAAATAAATATTATTCAGTATACAATCAAATATAATATCAGTATATTAATGTAATGTTATGTAATAATATTATTACAGAATAAAATATCCATCATGGAGCAGTCCAGCAGTCAAATTTATTTGTATATATATATATATATATAGCCTATATATTAGTTGTAAATTCATTTTAATAAAACAAATCATTTAAAATGTAGATTGCATAAATTTAAAATGAAGAAAAAAAGATTTAGTAATATATTTAGTAATATATAAAAAAACAGCAATATAAATAAAAATTAAATAAAAATTAAATTCAGAACTTGGGCTGGAGTTGAGTCCCCAAATCCCTAAATTCGCCCCTGCTAGCTCGCTATCTTGAACTGAGTGAGCTAACTTAAAGAGGCTACCCTTTAAGAAATAATGTTTGAAAGTTTAGTCGCCCTCAATGTAAATAGATGATTTATTTACCCTATTTATAGTTGTTTCTTAAAAGCCTAAAGCCTGTAAGTTAGAAAGTTTAAGATTTATTATTATTATTATTATTATTTAGTTATTTAAAAGTAGGCTTGTAGATCAGTGTTTTGGCTTGCTCGCCATCATAACTACACTGTTTGAGACTCGCAGTTTGAGAATTAATATCACACACACACACACACACACACACACACACACACACACACACACACACACACACACACACACACACACACACACACACACACACACCTACCTTAAAGTTCAAACAGAGAACGCTAGCAAGGAGATAGCATTAGCCAAGGTTCAAGAAGTGCACCTTTGTCCTCTGCACATTAACATGTCTTTGCTCTTTTGCATTGCAGTGGCCATATTTCTAGCATATCAAATATACATGAAGACAGAAGCCCATAAAACAAGGGAATGAAATATATGGCAGCCGTGCTCTAACATGGCCGGCGCTGGTGGGTTACTATGGAAACAGGCCTTGCGGTGGTCAGATAAATGAGGCTGTTAAACACGGAAGCTTATAAAAGTATGTATAATGTATGGACCTTGCTTTAGTCTGGCAGCACATTATCGATCTCCGTTCGAAGAACCTTAATTATAGCGATGATTTAATTAGTCTTGTCCTGTTTCTCTGTATTTCCGTTGTCTGTTCGTTATAAAGAATAACTATCCTAACCAAGAGCATTGATCGTGTTTTGGCAAGTTGTATAAAACCTGATCCTTATGTCTGTTTAATTTCACAGAAGCGTTCACGAGGAGAACAGAGTCTATATGTGTAGATATTTAATAAAGCCAGTTCATTAAAAAAGTTCCCAAAGCCGGTTTATGTTCCAAAAGTAAGTATTTTATGTTATGAATAGAGTTCGCTTTGCTCTCGTCTTGCTAAAGGCCAGACGAGTAAATCTCAGAGTTTGACCTTTTTTTTCTTTTCTCTCTTTTTTCTTTTTTATTGAAACATATAACTGAAGCATATAGTGTTGGGGAGGTTTGGAAATGTAATAGATTACAGATTACAAATTACCCTATTTAAAATGTAATAAGTAGGCCTAGTGTACCTTTTCAATTACTTAAGGCATCATGCATCCCTGCTGAAAAATCCAGCTCAAACCAGCCTAAGCTGGTCGACCAGCCTGGTTTTAGAGGCGTTTCCAGCCATTTCCAGGCTGGTCTTAGCTGGTCAGACTGGAAAATGACCAGCTAAAACCAACATGACCAGCCTGGTTTAGGCTGGAAATAGCTGGTTTTGGCTGGGCTCCCAGCCTGGCTAGGCTTTTCAAGCTGGTTTTAGCTAGTCATCTCCCAGCCTGACCAGCTAAGACCAGGCTGGAAATGGCTGGAAACCCCTCTAAAACCAGGCTGGTCGACCAGCTAAAACCAGCCAACCATCCTAGGCTGGTTTAAGCTGAATCTTTCAGAAGGGAAATCAAAAACAGGCAAAGCAGATTATTATTTAACATATCCCAGATTTTTAAAGATTTTTTTTAGATGTAACCCCATTTGTAATTTTTAATATTTTGATAAGTAACTGTAATTTAATTACACATATTTTCTCAGTAACTGTAACGAATTACAGTTACATTTATTTTGTAATTAAATTACGTAACGCTGTTACATGTAACTAGTTACTCCCCAACACTGCTTATAGGATTATATGATAACATATGTAACAGTCATACAAAGCTTAGTCAGTGATGCAGTGAGATATATATACATAAACATACATATATGGGGGGATCCATCATATTTAAATTATTAGATTGTACAGATTATTTTTAGTTTCATTATTAGAGATGTGTTTACAGCCTTCTTGTTTCTTGTAATTGAGGTTTAGGAATTATAAAATATTTTTAAATCTTTACAGAAAAAATTAGAGGAGGGAGTAACAGACATTATTTTTGCCTTGCGAATGTGAAACTTCCCAAGAAAAACTATCAACTTCAAAGCATTATCGAGTGTACCATAGCCAGTTTTACAATTCAAAAAAAGAATCATGCATTCATTAAAGTTAATTATTTTGTCAAATGAATCAAAAATGTACAAGTACAAAATAGATGTAAAAGACTTTCAGGCTCAGTGTTACACACAGAACATTGTGGTGAAATGTCATTTTAAACTTTATTAATAAATATATTGCAGGGATAGTACCTGTGTAATATTTTGAAATGAATTTCTTTTACCTTACTTGGGAGTAAAACCTTATTACTTGTTGACCAAATATTATCTATAAAAGGTAAAGAACAATATTGTTTCCATTTCAAAATGGCTTTCTGGAAACAACTACTATCTTGAATAAGACATTTTCTAATATATAGTAGTTATCAGTGGCGGCTGGTCAATAGAGGGCGCTGGGGCGCCGCCCCCCCTTCAAGTTAGACCCCTTTAATATGTTAATGTTTATTATCACAAATATTAACTAAATAAATTGATTTAATTATATCATTCTAACATTTATTGTAGTCATACTAACATTTATTGAAAAAGAAAATGTATGAACAATATGTTTTCATATGTGTGCGGGGCGCCGGACAAATGGGTGTCTATGTGGGTACACAAACTTTTGCAAAGCACGTGATATGAGGATAAGCTCTAATTGGCCGGTTTTAAATTGTCCCTGGGGCGCAGCGCTCTGCGTCCCGAACCCTCCCATTTTTGTTGTTAGAACGAATCATATTTGTTTTTATATGATTGGCCTTATGTGATTGGACCATTCTCACCAAAGAGCTTAGAATGCAATTTCTCGAGATGAAGGAAAATTCTGTTGTATCTTTGC
This sequence comes from Danio kyathit, assembly GCA_903798195.1. Taxonomy (NCBI): domain Eukaryota; kingdom Metazoa; phylum Chordata; class Actinopteri; order Cypriniformes; family Danionidae; genus Danio; species Danio kyathit. The sequence goes on along the minus strand of LR812529.1, from coordinate 2,763,050 downwards.
AAAGAAATCCGTTCACAAGGCGTTTGGATGAAGAAAAAAAAATCAAGGAGCTTGGACCAGATCGACCGTCTTTGCAAATTCACCAGTAGTCAAGTGATGGCGAGCCCGCGCATATTCGGGGCTTTTCCAGCACTTGTTATGACAAACGGAGTTGGCCGGCAGGTTCATGTAAGTCATACCTTTTACTATTTCCGTGTTTGCTGTTTCAAACAGCATGGCGCAAGAGAGGCTGAATGCATTGGCCATGCTGTCAATAGAGAAGACACTGGTGACTGAGATGACTGACTTTAACGGTTATTGAGAAATATGCAAGTCCGAAATAAAAAAGGAGAGCAAAATTTATTTTCAGGTAGTGCTACTGGCCAGTGATTAGGCAACATTTGTTTGTGTGTGTGTGTGTGTGTGTGTGTGTGTGTGTGTGTGTGTGTGTGTGTGTGTGTGTGTGTGTGTGTGTGTGTGTGTTTACTGATTATCTTGATTACTTCATTACTGATAATAAACCTAAATTGAACTAAAATGAACTGATTTGTGATGCATTTATTGTATGCTTTAGTCATATTTTTGTTTTTTGATACATCACCTGAAAAATGGCTTTTACACTCTTACTTTACCAAAAGTTAGATTTTTTTTTCTGGTGTTTGCGCCCCCCCGAATTTTTTTAACACCAGCCGCCACTGGTAGTTATTACATTTTTTATCTAACATACTGATACCACCAAGTACAGATTTTAGAATTTGCTTTAAAACTGAGTTATAAGTAAGATGAATTTCCATTAAATAAAGCAGTTTATTAGAGATGCTTTTCACAAACAAATAATAATCATTATGCAAAAAAAAAAAAAAAAAAACAATCCCTGAAGGAGAAAGAGTTTCCTGATAAGTGTATATCTCACCACTGCTATTTAGTAAATACTTTTGTTTTTATGCAACACTTGTTGATTATTCCATAGAATGCACGTATGTTGAGAAAAGTTATGTTTAAAGGCAATTTTCCATGCTTCTAATGATTGCTTATGAAAGTTTGATCATTTAATGGGAAGTTTATTACATTTGTAGTCACAGAAAAGCAAAAAGTTTAATCCATCGCATTTTTCAAAGAAAAGATTTGCAATATAAAACCGTAGTGAATTACTTTGGGAAAGGCAGTGTTTTATCCAATTAATTACATTTTTTTATTAATAGTTGTAAAATCAAGAGCACAGAGTTTGAGCTTTGAAGAGCCAGTTACTTAAAGACATTACTGACATTTGCAGAGACTCGAATATCTTAAGTAAAATCCTTGATGGAGGCAAATTCAGTTGTTGGAAATTGTACATATGGAGCTTTTGGCCCTCTAGTGGCTAAATAAAAAAACCCTGCATGTGGTTTACAAAAGAATTGATGTGATTGTGATTCAACTGTTTTCTGCATGATTGAATTACAGCATTGATGTACACATTACTCACATATGCATTTATATTCTGTATTTATTTACCCAATCTGACCAAATTGAGTCTTAAGACTGCACTTTTTCATTACCCAATGATGCACCCCAGATGATAAAAAAATATTGTAGTATAGTAGAGCCTAAATACTGTGTTTTGGAACCACACTATAGTAAAGTGTATTATACTGTATATTTTACAGTAGCCTATTTACAACACTTTGTTAATGAATATACTACAGCATGTAGCAGCATTAACTGTCGTGAATGAGAAGTAATAAATAATGCAGTCAGGGTTGGGCTTTAAATAAAATAGCCTTAGGTTAAGGTGTATCAAAATAAACTACAAAATACAGCAGCCACAACATGTATCAAAATAAAGTTGAGTATTTTGTATTTTAAAAAGACTACAAAATATTTTTACAAAGAAGCATGACATTTTTTTGCATATTTTTCATTAATAGACCAATTCGATCAATCCCTTCCCCATTAAACTGACTTAGTGAACAATGTTTGATAGCAAATGTGGCCAGTAAAACTGCCATCGACTCTGTACAATCCCTGCTGAAAAATCCAGCTTAAACCAGGTAAGCTGGTTGGCTGGTTTTAGCTGGTCGACCAGCCTGGTTTTAGAGGGGTTTTGGCCATTTCCAGGCTGGTTTCCAGTCATTTCCAGCCTGGTCTTAGCTGGTCAGGCTGAAAAATCACCAGCTTAAACCAGCTAAAACCAGCTTGACCAGCCTGGATTAAGCTGGACATGGCTGGTTTTGGCTGGTCAAGCTGGTTTTAGCTGGTCAACTCCCAGCCTGACCAGCTAAGACCAGGCTGGAAATGGCTGGAAACCAGCCTGGAAATGGCCAAAACCCCTCTAAAACCAGGCTGGTCGACCAGCTAAAACCAGCCAACCAGCTTAGGCTGGTTTAAACTGGATTTTTCAGCAGGGATGATTATTCAACCTCTAAATATTTTTAAGGGTGTTAAATAGAGAATTTTTTGTCCACTAAATTTGTCATAAATCATTTTTTTTTCTATTGAACTCTTCAATACTCAACGTAAAAACTGTATTAGGACTTTTGATTATTAGATATTGGTGTTTCATATGTTGTGACATCTTAAGGCTCACATCTTTCCTCTTTATTAACTATACAGTGCACCTACTGGCATTTGAAACAGCCAATGAAGTATTGTAAAGAAACTTGAAACAACGTGTAACTTTGTTTATTATATAGAATTTTTGTTATTTTGTTGTATTTTGTATGTAGTTTGATTTGTTGAATGAATTAAGTTGTTTGGGGACTTTAATTATGACATCAAATTGCGGAGCTTACCGGATATAGTAATGAATGAAAACAAAGCATGGAACGCTAGGTGAAACACGGTAAAAGGGGCACAGGTGTACGGTTGCTTCACGGATTCCTCTTTCATGAGTTTTATCTCCTGGTTTGAGGGAAAATAAGGTAATTTGGTTTATTTGTTTAAGATTAATGTTTGATTGTTGATGTTGGCTCGGTGTTTTTTGACTTTCGGGATTCGTTTGTGTTTGTTTATTTTCTCTCTTGTTCTTACGGTGATTCATGATGCTTAATAATACTGTGGAGTGTGACTAATTAATGAATCGTGAACCATCAGTGAAAGACTTGATCAACTTTTTAACCAGGACGCTACAAGTATTGTAGGAATCGCCACTGTAGGACTTATTTTTATATTGTTTGTTTTAACATAGGGCTGGACGATATGGCAAACATTTATATCACGATATATTTTTTTATTTCGGTCGATACGATATAAATCCGATATCGATATGGACAATATTAAAAAGAAAGGAAAAACTGCCAAGAACGCACACAATGGATGTCTGTACCTACAAATGTCTGCAAAGTGAATTTGCAAAGTCGATAATACCTCCAGACTCTTTTTTTTTAAAAATAAAAACAGTACAAAAAAATTTGTTCACTTTTTATTTGTATTTAGCCTATACAAACAAGAAATGTGAAATAAACTATCAAATAAATAAAACTCTCAGACTCCGCTTATAATATATAGACAGTTTGTGGGGGTTAGCTTGACCAACGTGATAACCAGAAACTTTTATCAGTGTTTTTTTTTGTATATGCTGAATATTTAACAATCAAAATAATACCAAATTCTTACAATTATGACATCCACATCGTAAAAAAGCATAGAAAAAGAATAATAATTATAATAATAAAAACTCATAAAGAGTAAAGGCTACATTAACATTTGCAATAGAAGAGTTGTTTGAGTATATTCATAATTCTAATTGTTTTTCATCTTGAACGTCCTTTAAGGCTTTTATCTGTCTATTTATATTTGTGTATATAATTACCTCATTAAATTGAAAGGTTTAATATAAATATCTCTTATATATTTTATATAGTCTATTTATATCGACTAATATTTTATAGAACACGTTTTCATTATTGAACAGATTTATTAGCTCTATTGATCACATTCTTTCTATTTCATCAGCTTTGCAATAACCTGATTCCTGATAAATATGTTTGTGAGTTTTATTTTGTAAGTGCGTGAGTGCTATATGCCAGCATGCAGCGAGTTTGTGTGTGTGAGTGTTCATTTTGGTGTTTATGCAAGGATCGAGTTTGTTTGTGCGCGTGTTAATGTGGGAGTATATGCAAGGATCGGCGAGTTTATATGCATATGTGGGTGTGTGCATGCATCAAGTTTATATGTATATGCGCAAATTTCATACGTGTTTTGAACATTCAATAGTATAGGTGGATATGCGAGTGATTTATAGGTGTGTATGCACGTGTTGATAAGCGAAGTGAGGCCACAGGTTGGCTTAAACTTTTCTGTTGCCTCATCTTCTGACTCTCTCAGTTCAGTAAAGTTAGCAACAGATTCGCAGATTCGTATTTTCCGGATCAATAACTCATGACCGAAACATTGTTGCTACACAGTACAGTTATTGAATATGTTTGATAATTGAAGAATATGTTTTGTTTTTTGGAAAAATAAGTGTTGTAGTCTAACCAGCAGGACAGCAGTGATGTGTGAACTGAATTTGGTGAGAGTACAGTAATTTACAGTAAAGTTATTGAATATTTTTCATAATAAAAATTCATAAAAAAATATGCAAAATAGTTTTTTAGAAAAATAAGTGTTGCAGTCTAACCAGCAGGACAGCAGTGACGTGTGATCTGAGTTTGATGGCAGTATCATGAGTTAGAGGGAAGTTATTGACAGCTTTTGTAGTATTGGTTTTTGCGTTTTGCTCTTTGTAGACGGTCCCTAAGGATCGGTCTCTTTGCCGCCTGCGCATAGAGATCAATATAATGCGTCCAGCGCGTAGGAAAGCTCATCTTTAGGAAAATACGGTTGTAGGTGGTTGTATACATTGCGACAGTTGAAAAAATGTGCTATTTGTGTAGGAACAATGTTTCGGTCATGAGTTATTGATCCGGAAAAGACGAATCTGCGAATCTGTTGCTAACTTTACTGAACTCTGACTCTCAGTATGTTTTATCGGGTGGAACTGCTTCAAATGGTGAAACAGATTTGATGTGTTGCCGCCGCTAGTCCGCTACACTCTCTGGCACACTTTGCAGAGCACCGAAACTAAGTTTATCGGAACTTTAAAAGCCGAACCACTGCATTAGTCTTTCCTTTCTTATCAACTATTTGGTCTGCATTCTTACTTGTGGAAGCTTGTTCATTCGCATCTGTATTCAGAGCACTCATTTTGCAGCTAAAACTTTCTGCGGCGCAGCTTAAACCAACTGCTATGCTGAGCGCTGGCAGCGTGTCTGTGTTGTTGGTCATCACGTAAGTGACCTAGATCACGCTCTTTCTGACGGCTGAGCACTGAACGTCATTCAGTGACAAGTGATACATGTATAAGATCTTATATAAATTATATATATATATATATATATATATATATGCAAATTTATATCGAAAAATTGGAAATGGGTTCATATCAAATTCATATCGTTATTGAAAAAAATTCTATCGCGATGTATATTGATATCGAATTATTGTCCAGCCCTAGTTTTAACATTTGGCATCAGCAATCTATCCAAAACTACTATTATTTGTACAGTATACTCTTTCACCTAAGGTTTTTTCAATTCTTCTTTAAATGTAAGAGTCAATAACGCCCCTGGTCTAATGCGCCACCTGGCTTGAGAAACCCGTTCTCAAAGACTTACTTTTAGTCATTATTTGGGCAGCTCACATATTCTGAATGCCTTCAGCAGAGTTTAAATGAGCCATTTTAATCTAGATTAATTCCAAGATTACAGTGAGATTAATCTAGATAAAAAAAATGAATCTATGCCCCCTTAGTATAGTAATTACCAGTGTTGGGGGTTTAACGCATTTTAAGTAAGGCGAGTTACGTACACTGAAAAAAAGGATGTCTGCAAAACTGTTGCAAACAATTTATTTGTGTTGAATTTAAACAAACAAACAAATTAAATTTAATAAAATTCTACTTAATTTGTTTAAATTCAGCCCAAATAAATTGTTTACAGCCACTTAACGTAAAAACATTGAGTAAATCCAAGGAATCATCTCTGAATTATTTTTAATTAAGTAATTTAATTAAGTAATTTAATTAAGTCTAAGTAACAAGTAATGCATAACTTTTACAAAAATAGGTAATACTATTTGAGTTACTTTTTTGAAAGGTTTAATTAATGGTAACACTTTATTTTGATGGTCCATTTGAGTATTAGTAGACTGTCTGCTTAATATCTGATACTGCTCCTTCAACAGACATTTAACTGACTATAAGAAACATTGCAAGTACATGTCAGCTTACACTAACCCCAACCTAATAGTCTACTTATAATCTAATGAGAATTAGTTGACCTGTAGATGCAATGTAACAAACGGACCATCAAAATAAAGTGTGACCTGATTAATTAGCTTTTAAAAAATAAATTGCTGAATTAAAACTAAAGTCACAATGAATTACACATTCAATAAGAGAATGTGTTCTTTATTTTGAATGCATCAAAGAAAAGGGGATTGTCTCAATGGACAGTGATTTTACTTAAGTCAAATAGTACAAAAGTAGCAAACACATTGCTTTAAACGTTCAATAATCTGTTTATACAGTATAACATGTATAGCTTTGGGGTCAGGAAGTTCTCAGATAACACTGTCCTAAACAATTTTTTGGATGTGTTTTTTAAAGGTAAATGTAGGTGTTGGTTATACAATGCTTTAATTGCGGCGCTCCTCTATTAAAAAAAAAAAAAAAAAAAAAGTTCTGAAAGAGATCAAGCCTCAGCCACTAAAAGTAACATAATGCAGTAATTACCATAAAACGCAAGTAACGCAACACTATTGTAATGCATTACTTTTAAAAGTAACTTTAGTATTTTTAGCACATAATATCAGGATTAAACAAAATCTAGATGTACAAAACAAACAGCCCATCATATGAAATATGAATATCATATACAGTTGAAGTCAGAATTATTAGCCCCCCTGTTTATGTTCCCCAATTTCTGTTTAACGGATTTCTAAGCATAATAGTTTTAATAACTCATCTCTAATAACTGATTTATTTTCTCTTTGTCATGATGACAGTAAATAATATTTGACTAGATATTCTTCAAGACACTTCTATACAGCTTAAAGTGACATTTAAAGGCTTAACTAGGTTAATTAGGTTAACTAGGCAGGTTAGGGGAATTAGGCAAATTATTGTATAATGATGGTTTGTTCTGTAGACAATCGCAAAAAAAAAAAAAAAAAATCTAATAAAGGGGCTAATAATTTTGTCCTTAAAATGGTTCTTAAAAAATTAAAAACTGCTTTTATTCTAGCCGAAATAAAACAAATAAGATTTTCTCAGAAAGAAAAAATATTATCAGACATACTGTGAAAATTTCCTTGCTCTGTTAAACATCATTTGGGAAATATTAAAAAAGAGAACAAAAATTCAAAGGTAACTTCAACTGTAAGTATTAAAAGCAAGAAAGGATGACAATACAGAATTTGATGAGAAATTTCTTTATAAAATTGTAACATTTGGAAAACCATGTTCCAAAATACAGAAAATGAATAAAAAAGAAAAAGAAGAAGCAGGCCAGACATGATGTGCAGACATCATTTGAAGGCATTAACACCACTGGTATCTTTGTATTTTCATTTGGACGTACAACAACAATTTCTATAAGTTGTGCAAGGTGAAACGTTTTTGCAAGGCACATACTGAGAGAAATACTAGACATATGCAACGAGAAGAAAATACAAACAATTGCTAAATGCTTTTATATTTAAAAAAGGTTTTGCTAATTAAAAAAAAAAAAAGATTATTTTTACAAGAAATAACACATCCAGGGTGCTTTAGCAAAACCCTAATTAAAGACTTTTAGCAGTAAGATAATATAAAAAAAAAACAGATAATTTTGTAAAATTAAAAATGTGCATAACAAACACAAACGTAAATGACCCACACTGTTTCATTTGTTTTTTAAACAAATAAAAAGACAAATCAAACGACAAATGAAGCAACAAATAATGAACATAAACAAACAGGTAATAAACGCATTAAAAGCCACCACTAAAACCACCTTCATTAAAAAACTCAACCTGACCTCTACTGCAATAAATGAAGGTAAACATTATTTCAGGAATATAAAGAAAGAACAAAAAAACTCAGATATTTCATATTTAACTTACAAAACACATGTTGAGTCTGTTTAATAAGAAAAAAACTGCTTGAATAATTCATAAGAACGTTAATATCCTGTGGCCTTTTTCAATTACACTTTGCCATGGACTGCTACATTTATACATTGGTCAGAACCGAACAGACACTAAAGGGTTAATGCATTTCTAAGGGCTTTAATCATGTCTCCAGAAATATGGCTGTGTTCCCTTGGTAATTACAACAGTTTTATGTGCACATGCGCATCGTATGAGGGAACATTTACACATAATCTGCACATTCGGCTTTGGTCTGAAAATGAAAGTAAATCTACCACATGTTTACTGCTGCAGGTCATACTTTACCCTGTCACGAATCCGGATCAGTGCATTTACATGAAGCTGCTACCTTTATGATCTCTGCAGATTTGTCCAGCACGCTGTGGTACATTTTGGTGTAAATCTGTGGAAATAATCTCATCTTGCTCACATCTAAATATCGGCTGATCGTTATACGTAAAAACACACTCGTCCATTATGTGAGCGGTAAAACGACATCACTGACGAAAAATGAAACGAGGATAAATAATAAGCAATAAATAAAAGAACATAGATCGCCTACGATGCGTATATTAGAACATATTTTAAGAGAACAACGTTGTGGGAAAAAGTGAGATGTCCTCATGCTGTATTGAAATAAAAGTTTCAGCGGTAACACTTTACAATAACAGTACATGAATAATGTTTTATTAATATGTAAACTAAACACTATTATGAACTAATGATGAGTTAATGCATGCGCTAATCATGAACTTTAACTACAACATGAGTCACAAGAGTTCATGTGTGAATAACGGCTACCTTAATTACTTGTACATGTTTGTTTAAGTAATGTTTTAATCCACATTAGTTTATGCTTAATTTAAGCACTCATGATATGTTAATGTATAATTTTATCATGACTTTACTTGCAGGGGCACATCATCATTAACCCATTCTTAACTACTCATGAGTTTCTATTGCATGACTTTACTTATGCATGACTTTACTTGAAGGGGCACATCATCATTAACCCATTAACTATTCATGAACACCTTTTGCACATTCATCTAGTGCAGGGGTCACCAAACTTGTTCCTGGAGGGCCGGTTTCCTGCAGATTTTAGCTCCAACCCTAATCAAACACGCCTAAACCAGCTAATCAAGGTCTTATAGGTGTACTTGAAACACCCAGGCAGGTGTGTTGAGGCAAGTTGGAGCTAAACTCAGCAGGGACACTGGCCCTCCAGGACCGAGATTGGTGACCCCTGATCTAGTGTGTTTACACTGAACAACAATAGAAAAGTGTTCAGTCAACATCAACATAACAGTTTAAACACAGGAGTTCATGAGTAGTTAAGGATGAGTTAATGATGATGAACCCCTCCAAGTAAAGTCATGACATATTCATTAACAGATCAGGAGTTCATATTGGTTACCTTTAGCTTAAACTTTTAATAATACATGAATTAATACATTAATTAACGACATGTATAACAAGTAATTAAGGTAGTTATTTACACATGAACTCTTATGACTCATGTTGTAATTAAAGTTAGTTCATGATTTGTGCATGCCTTACCTCATCATTAATTCATAATAAAGTAATGTTTAGTTTACATATTAATACAACATTATCCATGCACTCTTATTGTAAAGTGTTACAGTACGTTTCAGCTAAAGTACACAAATGTACGTATGTCCAACGCAATCTCACGGCAATTCGTAACTTTTTGATTTAGTGGCTAATTCGTATGAATTTGTACGATCTAATTCGTACAAATTAGTACGATTTGCTCATCACCCAATGACGGTTGGGGTTAGGGGTGGGGTTAGGTGCCACGCCTCCTTTTTAAAATCGTACATTTCCGTACGACTGAACTCGTACTAATTAGCCACTAAACTGACAAAACGTAAAATACTTGCGTTTCCTCGTGAGATCAGGCTGGTGTGTCTGAAATATGCATATGGCTCTGTCATGAAGGTCTGACTGTGTTTCTGTGCGGTCAGAAGCTTATGAGTTTGATTTGGTAACACTGTTCTGTCATGAATGGAGGTATAATGTTGTTTTCAGTGGTGTGCACAAACCTCATAAGGATTATTGTGATCCTGGACTACAAAACCAGTCGTAAGTGTATTTTTTTAAAATTCATCTGAAAGCTTTATTAATAATTTTTGTATTAATGCACTGAATGTAACGCAGTGTCCTAACTACACTCAACATGCATTAAAACTTTTTTTTCAGGTTAAAAAGGTTTTTGTCAACCATCTGCAACAGCGATGCGCAAAATTTCTATTTTCGAAACGGTGTTTCTATTTAGTGGCGAGACTACCCCAGCAGGCACGCAACATCATAGGACGTTAATATTAGGGTAGTTTCAGTGGCGTCAGGTGACCAAAATTCTGTCTAGCCAGTGTCTAAGGACAACGTTATTTTGACGTCCAATAACGATAATATTGGTTAATTTTAGGTTGTGTTGAAAAAATAGCAGAACCCAACATTGGGCCAATATCTTACACCAACGTCATATTGACGTCGAATACTGACATTGTATGGCAACCAAAATCCAACGTATAGACGTCACAGTGTTAACGTCCACACAACATCAAGCTGTAACATCATTAGACGCTGATATTAGATTGATTTTAGGTTGGATGTTGGACATTGATGTAGACCTTACATTGGGTTCTGACGTCAACCTGAATTTAATTTCCAAACAAACAACGTCAATCTGACATCATGTTGACGTCCTGTGCCTGCTGTGACAACATCTACTATGGCAATGATCACCTCAGGTACTGATTATGTGCTTTATTCAGTGTTAAATGCTATTAGTGTGAGTTTGAACACCATTTTACGTGACATTTATTGTTATTCTACTGAAAGCAGCAGCAGAAAGTTCACCTCCGAATCAGATCTGCAAAATGAAAGTCAGAACTAAGCTTTTACTAATCTCAAAAAGGTAATGTATTAATTATATTATAACCCTAACCATTTTGTCAGGAGTGCAGTGGTTGATATTTAAATGAATGGCTGCGCGGTGATTAGATCAACCAGCTTTTGCTCAAAAATTAATGCAGAAAAACTGACAATACAGACCACTGTGTATTTGCAGCCATTCACTACTCAGAATTTCAATAGTATCTGGCTGCAGCCTTTATGATGCAAGCTGAGATTGCATAGCTCACACAATGACACAATGCACTTAATGGAGCTAGTGACGTCACGGTTAGGGGTGGAGTTAGGTGAGCACATTAAAAAGCATTGGATGCACCTCAGATTGCATTTGCGCATTTAACTCATGGCCGTGACATTGCTTCAAAATTTCTTTTTAAATCTAAAGAACGAATTTGCTCTAGGCTAAACAATGCAGAAATATTCAATTATCACCCAAATAGTGAAATGTAGGTGTCCTAATAGTGTTTTTATCAACGTGCTGGGTTTCATGAACCTTTAAATGTTTCTGTTGTGTCGCATCGCTTGGTGCAGACAGGCAAATTGCTTGTTGCTGGAATTTTGTGGTGTAGCCTGTAGTTAGGACACGGTGTAAGACTCAACATAAATGACTGTTTGATTTATTCATTAAAATATACTGAAAAAGAAAGCGCAAAATAAATAAATCAGGGTTTTGGAAGTTAATAATAATTTCATTTTTAACCACAACTGATAAATCTTTTCCGAGTTACGTTATGTGCAAGTATCTCATACTGTATATGCTTTTGTTGAAATGATCTATTAACATTAGTTCAACTTATTTAAATAACAATACTTATAGCGGAATTTTCAACATGTCATTGTTGTACATTTTAGGTTTCACTTAGCCTATTTCCAATTAAAACAAAAGATGTATGCATTTATGTCTTTAACTAACATAACAATGGAGTTTTGGGTGCTTACAAATTGCATCTTTTGAAAGCTGCCATATTAATTTTAGCAGGAAGTAAAATGTTTAGTTTTAGTCATCATTTTCAACATTCAGTGACGATGATCTTTGGTATGCTTTTCTTTGAGAAACTACTATTTTGAAATGAAGTTTTTATTATTTCTAAACATGAAAACTTTCATATTATATTATATTTTTAGATTTTTGTTAAGGAGAAAGTGTTTATTTTTTTAGTAATAATAAAAATGCATCATATATACTGTAGTAATAAAAATGTACATATAAATAGTATAATTATTTTGACGCTGAAAGCATTGTTTTGTGCACACCACTGCTCATATTTGCTGAGATGTTCGGCTCATATCGGACACATTACTCTAGAGTTCTTGCATTGAACACGTCACTGTATTATTGCTTTTCAAACCTAATCAATAACCTCTAAATCCCAGAGTAAGATGTATTTCAGCTTTTAAAATGTCATTTTCTTTTAACAAAATGTGTGTGAAAAGTGCAGGCATGATCTGACCCATGAGAAGTGTGGATCAGCTTTGGTCCTCGATTTGCCCTGAGTGAAAGATTAGATTTATTGAATTTGATTAATTATGATGAGCTAATGTAATCTATACCTAAATGTTCATGTTTCAGTCGGAAATATTAATTATACATTTGATGTTTATAATCTGCTAATGCCCAGAATGCTAAAGTCTACAAATTCATGACTGAATACACTGTAAAAAGTATCTGCAAATTACGTTTTTCATACTTTGTGATTCATGTTTTCATTTATTTATGCTTTTGAATTGCATTATAGGACTTTGATCTTTCCTCCAACAACTTTTGATGTTCAAAAAAAGGGACTTTTATTAACATCTTAATAATTTGGAGTGATGTATCATGGTGTAAATTACAGTACAAAAACCTGGTAATAAACTGCATGTACTTTCTGTTATTTAACAAACTTAATTCTTATACATTGCTTATTATACAAAATATAGGGCCCCATCATACACCCGGCACAATAAGGGGCAAGATGTGTTTGGCACGTTTTATTGCTATTTTCAGACCAGCGCAACTGTCATTTTCACGTTTTAAACGCTGTTTAAAGAGCAAATCCATTTGAGCCATGGGTGTGCCAGTCTAAAAAGGTATGTTAAGGTGCATTTTTTTTTATTGGGGGGGGGGGGGGGGGGGTAATTAAGTTTATTTATGATAATCTGCATTTGTATAATATTATTATTATCAGTATTATTTATCATATGCATATTTATATTAGTTTTAATAAACACAAGTTTGGATTTGTCCACCTGTGGGGTTTTGGAGACGTCTTCATCACCATATGGGGCATAAGAACAGGACGTGTGTTTGGATATAACCACACTTCATTATTATTGTTCATTTATTCCTTTGCTAAAGATTAGAACTGAATTTAGAAATAGTTTAGACACAAATCTTTGCGCTTAACAAACAAAATCAAATATGTGGGCTAATGGATGTGTTCAGTGGAGTGAGTTTCCACCGTTTCCTCACTCCACCAAAGTAAAGGAGTAAAGTAAAGAGGCTGAATGGAGGAGGCTCGTTCTTTATCCTCGCGCAGCAGATGCTCTGTTTAACTGTTTTCTCGCTAGCAAAGCGTTCAGTTTTTACACTTACAAAGTCCGTCATGTAAATAGCAAATGCACCATGGAGCGGCGCAACTGACTCTTAAAGGGAATGAGAGACGAGACTCTGATTGGTTTAATGCACGTTATGCTCAAAACACACCCAGACCTCATTAAGAGAATAAGCACAACCCTGTTAGACCATGTGCCGGGGCACAGAGCGTATCTTTCCATCCCTAAAATAGCAAAAGTGAATTCGGACACACCCTTAATGTTTTTGCACTTTACACTTTGTGCCTAGATTGTTAAAATAAAGCACATAGTCTCAAACTACTAAAATGTCAATAAAAGTCACTTTGCTAAAAGTTGAATTTTCAACATCAAAAGTCGACAGAGCAGAGATAAAAGTCCCACAATGCAAATTCACAACCGTAAATAAACCGAAAAACACAAAATGTTAATTATTAGATGTTTTGTTTTACAGTCTAGGATTGTGGACTCTAACGTGGACGTTTAATAAAAGGCATCATTAACATGAAACAAAAACACACTGAAAAAAAGCGCAGAGTTGTTGAAAAAGTATGAATACATAAAAATATATAACAGACAATGCAAACATCAAGAGTACAAAGTAACATTCTGCAGTAAATGTGTGTGTAGTCCACTGACCTGAATTGGCCACTCATGTAATTGTGTGTGTGTGTGTGTGTGTGTGTGTGTGTGTGTGTGTGTTTTTTCTCATTGATAGTTCTGATTTTGTGTCCACATGCAGTCATGTTTCCCTTAGAGGACAAAGGATTCGGGATGCTTTCTCAAACATCTCCAAATGAAGTACAAAATATGCATATAACAAGTAACTTCCAGATATGGCACCGATGGCTTTACTTTCTCAGGTCTTGCGCTGTTCGTTTCTCACTTCGAGAAGCACTGAAGTATTAGTGTTGGCATGTTCTGTTGGTCTGTTTATGTGATTTTACTTTTAAAGCTTTCGGATAAGTTGAGGTATGGTAGCTTATTTCTACTGAGGAATAAAAAATATATATAATCATAAAAGGTAATTGCAACCTTTATATATCCTCTAATTATGAATTAGTTTACAATTGCAGGGGTCACACTTTACAATAGGGTTTCATTAGTTAATGCATTTAGTAACATGATGACTAATACTTGTGCAGCATTTATTGCTGATAGTTCAGCATTTACTAATGCATTATCACCATCCAAATTCTTGCTTGTTAACATTAGTTAATGCACCTTGAGTTAACGAACTATCAATCAACAATTGTAGTTTCATTAACTAACGTTAGCTAACATGAATAGATACTGTAGTAAATGTATTGTTCATTGTTTGCTATGCATTAACTAATACAACCTTATTGTAAAGTGTTACCACTGCAGCTTTATATCTTGCAAATGATTGCAAAAGTTCTAAATTCACAACTGCAATTTAAAATCAAATTGAGTTCTGAGCTTTTGTCTTTTCTCGGAATTGAAAATTTGCCACAATTATGATCTTTTTACAACATTTCTTCAGAATTTGGTATTGCATTTCTGACTTTTAATATCACTATTTTGGATATATATTGTTTGCACTATAATTTTTGTTCCATAATTGTGACTTTTTGTTTTACAATCTTGACTGAATTAAACGCAAAATTGAATTCTAAATTTGATAAATCTTTTGAAAAGATCATAATTGCGACAAATTTTGAATTATAAGAATAGACAAAAAGCTCAAAATTAGTTTTTCCTAACAATTGCGAGTTCATAGCTCAAAATTTGGACTTTTCTTCTAAGAACTGCAATTTAAACTTAGAAAAAGGCATAATTGTGAGATGAAAAGTTGCAAATACATTGTATTATTAGGTATGCACCGATACTATTTTTTAAAGACCAAGTACAAGTACCGATATTTTTTTCTTGTGCTCACAAATACCGATACTATTTTGGGCGATTATGGCAGTTTTTCAAGTAATGACTCAGTGACCAGTTATTTTAGGACAGCTTCTTTGTAATTATGAAAACGTACATGACCTCAGTTTTGGGGCTGATACCGATCGGTACCATTATCGATACTATTATCGTTACCAATTCTCGGTACCATTATCAATATTATTATCGATACCATTATCGTACCATTATCATTATTATTATCGGTATCATTATTATTATCAATACCATTATCGGTACAATTATCAATATTGTTATCGGTACCATTATCGGTACCATTGTCAGTACTATTATCGGTACCATTATTGGTACCATTATCATTACCATTATCGGTCCTATTATTGATACCATTATTGGTATCATTACTGGTATTATTATCGATACCATTATCGGTACCATTACCCCGTTATCAATACCATTATCAGTACCATCATTGGTACTATTATCTGTACTGTTATCAATACCATTATGCCATTATCAGTACTATTATGGATACCATTATTGGTACTATTATCGGTACCCTTATCGGTACTATTATCAATAGCATTATCGGTACCATTATCGGTATCGGTGCATCCCTAATTATGATAATAATTTTTTTTAATTCTACAGCAAACGTCCATACTGATGCAAACTAGATTGTGCAAAGTTGTGTATGTTTATCCTATCCTCTTCATCTGAATGCTAAAACAAAATCTGTTTGTCTTCTCGGATTATATGTGTGTGAAACTCAGTGTTGTCCGCAGTTTTCTGCTTGTCTACATACGGTCCTCCACTGGTCATTGCGCTCTCCCTGATGAGCTCTTTTTGGCTCCGGCCGAGTCCAGCTCTTCATCCTCACTGTCCGCTGCTCGGTCCCGGCCGTCCTCCGCACACTCGTCCTCCTCTTCGTCTTCATCCTCCTCCTCCTCGTCCCGCTCACGTTTGATGTTCGGGACAGCTGGCGGCGTCGAGACGACGGCGGAGGCACCGGAGTCAGTAGAGTCGCTGCTGTCCTCAAAAACCTCCGGATTCTCCAGCATCTCTCTGATCAGAGGAGGCATTGGGCCCGGGATCTCCATCTTCAGAGTGATGGCGCGCTCCGCTCCTGACACACACACAGAAGTTTGTTTTTGTGAATTGTAGGGACATTACACACAGTTGAAGTCAAAATTATTTGCCATCCTGTTCATTTTTTTTTCTTTTTCTAATATTTCCCAAATGATGTTGGACAGATTCAGGAATTTTTCACAGTATTTTCTATAATATTTTTTCTTCTGGAGAAAGTCTTATTTGTTTTATTTCGGCTAAAATAAAAGCAGTTTTTTATTTTTTTTAAACCATTTTAAGGTCAATATTATTAACCCCCTTAAGCAATATTTGCTTTAGATTGTCTACAGAACAAACCACTGTTATACCATGACTTGCCTAATTACCCTAACTTGCCTAGTTAAGCTAATTAACCTAGTTAAGCATTTAAAAGTCACTTTAAGCTGAATACTAGTATCTTGAAAATTATCTAGTAAAATATTGTGC
The DNA here is from genome assembly GCA_903798195.1 of Danio kyathit. Taxonomy (NCBI): domain Eukaryota; kingdom Metazoa; phylum Chordata; class Actinopteri; order Cypriniformes; family Danionidae; genus Danio; species Danio kyathit. The sequence continues at coordinate 2,745,995 of LR812529.1, read as the reverse complement.
TGTCATCATAAAGATAAAAGAAATCAGTTATTAGTTTTATTAATTAGTTATTATAAATTAGTCATTAGTTATTAAAACTATTATGTTTAGAAATCTTCTCTCAGTTAAACAGAAATTGGGGAAAAATATACAGCGGGGCTAATAATATAGGAGGGCTAATAATTCTGACTTCAACTGTAGGTTTCCATTGTTTTTATACCGTACAAACTGTACGTAGTTCATTTTGTGCCCCCTACAAACGTTGCTCACCTTTAGTGCTGATGCCCCGGAGGTCGGTGACTTTCATCAGCATTCGGGGGAACATGTGAGGTTTGTTGGGACGGCGGCGGCGAGCGTAGATCTTCAGTGCCTCCAGCAGCGGCTCCTGCAGCTGATCCACACGGTGAGGCTCCTCCAGGTCCATACGGTCTGTGCATTTAAAACAGTCATACAACACCTTAATGTATCGCATATCAAATATTGCATTATATAGAATGCTACTACTGCATTTTTTGTCAATATCACACAGCTATAAACAGTGTTGGGGGTAGCACGAGTTACGTAATAATGTTACTTTTTTAAGTAACACGTAAAGTAATGCATAAAACAAAAAATAAGTGATAGTATTTGAGTTACTTTTTAGTTTAATTAATTAGCTTTAAAAAATAAATTGCTAAATAAAATTAACTCAAGAAAAAGTAACTCAACAGTAACGTAACACATTACTTACCATAAAAAGTAACTAAGGAACTCAACTAGTTACTTTTTTGAGGAGTAACTCAATATTGTATTGCATTACTTTTAAAAGTAACTTTCCCCAACACTGGCCATAAGTACACAATACTAACATAAGTACACAAAGATCTGTCACAGGATGTCAACATGATATCAGATTGACGTTGTACACCCAACGTCGTGGGGGCATTGCATTTTGTTTGGAAATGAAAATTGGGTTGACATCAGAACCCAACGTCAGGCCGATGTCAATGTCCAACATCTAACCTAAAATCAACCAAATATCAACGTCTAACGATGTTACAGCTTGATGTTGTGTTGACGTTACCACTATGATGTCTATCAGATGTAAAATTTTGGTTGCCATACCTGACGAATAAACAACACAACATAAAATCAACCAAATATCAACGTCTAACGATGTTACAGCTTGATGTTGTGTTAACGTTACCACTATGACGTCTATCAGATGTTAAATTTTGGTTGCCATACCTGACGAATAAACAACACAACATAAAATCAACCAAATATCAACGTCTAACGATGTTACAGCTTGATGTTGTGTTGACGTTACCACTATGATGTCTATCAGACGTTGAATTTTAGTTGCCATACCTGACGAATAAACACAACCTAAAATCAACCAAATATCAACGCCTAACGATGTTACAGCTTAATGTTGTGTTGACGTTGCCACTATGATGTCTATCAGACATTGAATTTTAGTTGCCATACCTGACGAATAAACACAACCTAAAATCAACCAAATATCAACGTCTAACGATGTTACAGCTTGGTGTTGACGTTGCCACTATGACGTCTATCAGACGTTGAATTTTAGTTGCCATACCTGAGAAATAAACAACACAACCTAAAATCAACCAAATATCAACGTCTAACGATGTTACAGTTTGATGTTGTGTTGACGTTGCCATTATGACGTCTATCAGATGTTGAATTTTAGTTGCCATACCTGACAAATAAACAACACAACCTAAAATCAACGTCTAACGATGTTACAGTTTGATGTTGTGTTGACGTTACCACTGTGACGTCTATCAGACATTAAATTTTGGTTGCCATACCTGACGAATAAACAACACAACCTAAAATCAACCAAATATCAACGTCTAACGATGTTACAGCTTGATGTTGTGTTGACGTTACCACTGTGACGCCTATCAGAGGTTGAATTTTAGTTGCCATACCTGAGAAATAAACAACACAACATAAAATCAACCAAATATCAACGCCTAACGATGTTACAGCTTGATGTTGTGTTGACGTTACCACTGTGACGCCTATCAGAGGTTGAATTTTAGTTGCCATACCTGAGAAATAAACAACACAACCTAAAATCAACCAAATATCAACGTCATTTGATGTCATTATTGGACGTCAGAATAATGTTGTCCTTAGACGACCTAAATATAACCTAAATTTGATCTAATATGATTGATATGATGAATGTGAATATCAAAATGAGAGATTGATTCTTTAACCTGAACGTGTATTGACAAAGATGTTTTATTCTCTAAGTGTGAAGCAGTTTGTACTCTCTAAAAGTGTGCAGGAAACATGAGCCCGGTTAAAACTGGGTTTGTGTAAGATGAGAAGCCTGCACAGGAACAGCACTATGAGAAGGCTATGCTGAAGAATGACTGATTATGTAAAACAACTGAATATGTAAAGCACTGATTATATATGTTAAATACTCATATGAAGCTAGAGTGAGTGACATATTATCAAGTTATTATGCCATCATGACAATGTATGTAAACACTTTCCTCCGTTCACTTGCGTTCTTTTGCATAAGTTGCATCTATGAAGTGATATCAATGGTGTGAAAACAGTTGCTTACCTAGACTTTAGCTAGAAGGCTGAGAGCCAAGAATATAACAGATAAATATCTCACGACCGTATATGTGCTGAGAAAAACATGAGACGGTGAAACTGCATGCATAAAGCAGGACCACAGAAAGCAAACTCTTCAGGTTGTCCTGAAGGGCTGTTTTCAGACATCTCGGCTTTAATATGTTAATAACGTCTATTTTATGGTATCCAAAAGTCTGATAGTGTCTAATTAATGTGAAGGTCCGCAACAACGACAAAATTGAATCAATTATACGGTGAGGAAAAGGTTAATGAGGTTTGATAAATTGATTCAATTTCTGTAAAACAGCTAACTGTAATAGGCTAAACTGTTAAATTTGCAGCTTTTTTCTAAGATATGCTCTTTATTTTATCCTTTGTAATTAATAATAACAAAAGGAACCTATTGCTGATGATTTCAGCTGTTAATGTACAATGAAACATCTCAAGATGAACAGATTTAGACATTTGGGGAAAATCTGAACAATTTGGGGGCTGGGGTTATCCCTTATTTCACATCCCAATGTCGACAGGTAAGACACTGTCCCTTTTTGTCAAATAAATTCAATTAAAGAGCAGGAGTATAGATGCTTCAGTACCTCCACATATGAGGCAGATGGCGCTGAGGAGCCCCGTCTCGGTGTCATCCATCTCCAGAGGCAGGAGCTGCCCGGCGAATGCAAACACCAGGTCTGTGAGCGGCCCGAAGCCGGCGTTGTGCATCTGTGTCCTGTTGAGGGTCAATCCGTCTGAAAATGTCATGGTGTCCTGCTCAGGAGTGTAGCGAGTGCAGATCCGCAACATCTGCAGGAAACATTCAAAGTCAACCATCGCTACACTTTCATTTAAAGGGGAACTATTATGCCCTTTTTTACAAGATGCAAATTAAGTCTTTGATGTCTCTAGAGTGTGTGTGTGTGTGTGTGTGTGTGTGTGTGTGTGTGTGTGTGTGTGTGTGTGTGTGTGTGTGTGTGTGTGTGTGTGTGAAGTTTCACCTCAAAGTACCACACAAATAATGTTTTATAACTCTGAAACTGACCCCTTTAGGCTTTGATCCTAATTGTGTTATTTTGGTGACTGTCACTTTAAATTCAAATGAGATTGTGCTCTTTTCAGAAGAGGGCGGAGCTACAAACGCCTGTGCATCAGCATAGTGGCAGATTCAAAACAGGATTAAAATTAAACTCCACATTTATAGTCCTCTTAGTCTATGCTGACATTATCTTCAGCAGCTCAAAACTCTAATGGCTAATGGACAGACGGCTGCTTCTCACTCAGGGCTGTTTATGCTAATGAGGGAGAGATGGTCACTAGTGGGTGGGACATTGTTGGAGACCATTTCTTCAGACGAGATTTTTTCTAAACCCGTCATTTAATCTACAGTATTTATTTACTTACTGTGTGTAAATATATGTAGATGTTATCCAGCATAGTAGTATTAATAATTGTTTAATAGTATAAATATAAGAGTATACATAGTATTGTGTTTTTTATATTAATTTCAGTAATATTATTGAATAATATGCAAATGTTTAGATGATTTGCATACAGTACAAATTTTAAAGTAATATTTTCTGTCTTTTTGTGGATGTATTCTTTACCAAACAAGTGGTTCTAATTGGATTTGCATTGTAGACCTTAAAATAAAGGTAAATAATAATAATAATAAATAATAATAAATGCTGTTAAAAAAAAAAAAAAATCACACTCTATACATACTATATATATATATATATATATATATATATATGCTGTTTTAATAGGGCCAAAGAGGATATTTCCCACAATGCAACTTTAAACTACAGTAACATACAGCATAATTCATAATACAGTTAAAGGTCCCATGAAATTAAAATAAAGTTTTTTAGATGTTAGTATCAGTATTGTTATTTTTTAAAGCTATCTACAAGCTCCAAAATGCACGATTAGAAGATATAAACTTGATATGAACATGTAAAACTTGTAGTTTGTCACTGCATAAATGAATCAAAGGTTTTATTCACTTCAAACTTCAGTTCCTCCCCAAATCATAACCAATCAATCTCATTGGCTTTTCATTTGATGCGCTTGAGCTCAACCACTCTCACTGGCAGAGCGGTGATAAAACCAAACTCGGTAACACTTTATAATAACTACACACTAATGACAATTTATTAAGCATTAGCAAATAGTGAAGTCCTTATCTGTTAAGAATTAACTCTACATTAATAGACGCTAGTAAGCAGTTATAACTGAAGCTACAAATGCTGTATTCTTAGGCCCACACGAAATCTGCGTGCGCAGAATTCCGCAGATTTTTAGCCCATCATTAATTCTGTTTATTTACTTGAGTAAATGTGTGTAAACCTGAATTTATTCAGTTTTTAAATTACACATATTTCACATATTAAGGTTTTAGTTACGAGACTTCCAAAATAATTCAGCAGAAATCCGCAAATTTTTACCAAAATTCTCTGCAGAAATAGCAAAAAACTTCCGCAGATTCTGTCTGGCCCTGCTTATAAGCATTATAAAGTAAGTTTATAATGTGCTTAATAATTGTACTTTCATACTTTGTTAATGATTTATTTTTCATTACTAAATGAAGTATTGCATTATTTACAAACCAGTTATTTAAGCATAGTTGGTGGTTTTTTAAGATCATTCAGAGTGAGTTAGTAAATGATTAATAAACTAATCAAATGAACATTTATAATTCTTATTATTCAGGCATATTCTAATAGTTAATTTATATGTTAATAAATGCTTTATTAACTCAACTTCCTCCAGTTTTGTGACCTAATCTAAAGTGAGGACTATTTATGCTTTATAAATCCCTTATAAATGACAATTAAAGGCTCAGTTATATTTCAAACAGGAAAAAAGAACATAAACAACTTTATTTCTGTTCATTTGAAGAGACGCAATGAAACTGTATCAAATGAAAAATAAATAATAATAATAAAGCTTTGCAACCTTATCTAAAACAAAATTACTGTACAGTTTAAACATTGCATCTTATTATATTGTTCAATTATTATATTGTTGTTTTATCCAATTTTATGTCGTATTTTGACACTCCTGTTATTCAGCAATGGTTAAACTGAGCCTTTAAGTGTCATTTATAAGGGATTTATAAAGCATAAATAGTCCTCACTTTACAGTAGATTAGGTCACAAAACTGCATGAAGTTGAGTTAATAAAGTATTTATTAACATACAGAGTAACCATTACTATATGTCTGAATAATAAGATGCATAAATGTTAATTTCAATAGTTTATTAATCATTAACTAACTCACTCTGAATGATCTTAAAAACCCCAACTACTCTTAAATACAACTGGTTTGTTAATAATGCAATACTTAATTTAGTAATGAAAAATAAATCACTCACAAATTATGAAAGTACAATTATTAAGCACATTATAAATGTGGTTAATAGTCAAGAATACAGCATTTGTAGAATTATTTATAAACTGCTTACTAGCGTCTAATAATGTAAAGTTAATGCTTAACAAATAATGAATTCCCTAGATGTTAATGCTTAATAAATGGTAAATAGTGTGCAGTTATTATAAAGTCTTACCCAAAATTGGCTGTTTTTACAAAAGAGGAGGAGCTACACTAGGTCCCACCCTCTCTGTGTTTAGTTTGAGATTACATCAAACGCTGAATAAAAATGCACATTTCAGAGCACTTCACGGGAGCTTTAAATACTGTGTAATTGACAACAGTCATTACCAGTGTACTGCTGATTAAACTACTTGCAGTTCTCAACATAAATGAGTACAGCACATTTTGAAAATAATTATTTGTATCTATTTCTCAGGGAATATAGGTCATGTATTTTGGTGCATTTGAACAAAACAGATATATTTATTAAAATAATATTTTAGTCACTGAACATCTTTAGAAATAGAAAGATAATAGATTTAAATTCATGTGAAATATTAGGGAAAGAAAATGACAAACTACAAATTTTAAACAAAACATTATACAGTTCTTGTTTCTCTTGAATTTTGCTCTTTTTAAATTTTGTATTTAATATTTTCCCCTAAAAATACATTTCGGTATTCATTTTTATAAATTATTTTGTTTGATAAGCTTCAGATTTGGCTTCAGAACTGACTAATCTAATGCACAAATATAATATCGTGACCCTTCCTTTAGAAAACATTCATCTAAATGTGAGATTTGTGAGGGCTTTACTCTATGTTTGGCATAATGTAGGTGTTTCTGTTACCAGTATATCGAGGCAGGCAGACTTGAGTAAAGTGATCTGGTCTGCGATAGTGAGCGAAGTAAATCCTGGCAGACGTTTGGCGAAATCCACTATCTTTATAATGCACTTTGTGGAGAGCTCACTGAATTTATCCCACAGTCCCAGATCCAGCTGAACCCTGTGATCCGCACTAGAGTTCTGAAACACAGAGGAAAACAGCAGTAAAACATCAGAACATACACTTCTGCAGGGCGCCATGGTGGCTAAGTGGTTAGCAATGTCGCCTCACAGCAAGAAGGTCGCTGGTTCGAGTCCAGCTGGCGTTTCTGTGTGGAGTTTGCATGTTCTCCATGTGTTGGCATGGGTGTCTTCCGGGTGCTCCGGTTTCCCCCACAGTCCAAATACGTGCGCTATAGAGGAATTGATGAACTAAATTGGCCATAATGTATGAGTGGGAAATATTTGATAAAGAGAAAATTATTTCACAGTAGGGTTAAGACTTTTAAGTCTTCCACTATATACTGTTATGGCAGTATTTACACTGGTAGGGCTGGTCTGGACATTCAGCACAGTTCTGCTCCTGCTAAGGCTTATGAATCTCTTGTGGTGGTGAATTATGAGGACATTGCTGATGGGTTTAGGGGTAGGGTGGGGTTAGGCCAATAGAAAATACAGTAGAAAAACAATAGAAACCTACATAATGTCCCCACAATTCACAAAAAACAAACGTGTGTGTGTGTGCGTGTGTGTGTGTATGGACATGAATGTTCTGCAGACTCACAGTTGTGTATTTCCCCAGCTGACAGAGCGAAGGGAAGGTTTCTCTGTGTGCTTTGCTGACTTTATTAACCAGTTCCTCCAGTTCTCCGCTCAGCTCATAGCTTTCAGGAAGAACCACCTCCTCTTTAACATCCTTCTTCTTCTTATTCCTGTCGTTCCGCACCGCTAGAAGAACAACAACACTGAATGAAGACAACCACGAGTGCTCAAACACACACATCAAATGCAAAAAAACAAAAGCAAAATCATGCTGAAACCAGAGCTGATCTGAGGTCAGTCATGGGGCAGAATGTCATTTTTTGTTATTTGTGGAAAACAGGTTATACACTCAGCGGCCACTTTATTAGGTACACCTTACTAGTACTGGGCTGGACCCCCTATTGGCTTCAGAACTGCCTTAATCCTTCGTGGCATAGACTCAATCAGGTACTGGAAATATTCCTCAGAGATTTTCATCACGCAGTTGCTGCAGTTTTGTCAGATTTGCACATCCATGATGCCAATCTCCCGTTCCACCACATCCCAAAGGTGCTCTATTGGATTGAGATCTGCTGACTGTGGAGGCCATTTGAGTACAGTGAACTCATTGTCATGTTCAAGAAACCAGTCTGAGATGATTCGTGCTTTATCACATGGTGCGTTATCCTGCTGGAAGTAGCCATCAGAAGATGGAGACACTGTGGTCATAAAGGCATGGACATGGTCAGCAACAATACTCAGGTAGGCTGTGGCGTTGACATGATGCTCAATTGGTACTAATGAGTTACTGTTGCTTTTCTATCAGCTGGAACCAGTCTGGCCATTCTCCTCTGACCTCTGGCATCAACAAGGGATTTGCGCCCACAGAACTGCCGCTCACTGGATATTTCCTCTTTATCAGACCATTCTCTGTAAACCCTAGAGATGTTGTACATGAAAATCCCAGTAGATCAGCAGTTTCTGAAATACTCAGACCAGCCCATCCGTAAACAACAACCATGCCACATTCAAAGTCACTTAAATCCCCTTTCTTCTCCATTCTGATGCTCACTTTGAACTGCAGCAGATCATCTTGACCATGTCTACATGCCTAAATGCATTGAGTTGCTGCCATGTGATTGGCTGATTACAAATTAGCATTAGTTGGACAGGTGTACCTAATGTGTTAATGCAGTATACACTATTGGAGTTACAGTGATTTCACCTTCTTTGGACATGCCGACCTCGAAGCACTTCTGCAGTCTGCAGTACTGGCAGCGGTTGCGCGTCACCTTGTTGATCTGGCAGTTTTTGTCTCTGTGACAGGTGTACACCATGTTCTTCTGAATACTGCGGCGGAAAAAACCCTATTGCAAACACCAGAGATAAAAACAGAAACACAAGTTCATTTCAATTCACCATTCACATTTAAATATAGGCTTTGATTTCATAAAAAATGCTTTGTTTAATATTAGTGATGATATTTCTGCATTTCATCATCTTAGCCAGCGGAGGGCGCTGTCGTTTATGAAGGAATCGAAGAATTTAATGTACAACAGACAGATATATTTGGTACTCACTATTTACAGTAATAATCATTAGATTATTTACAAAAGATACCAATAAAGAAAAACAAAGAAATATCAACAGGTTATCTGATATGAGGATAGAAAATAAAGAAATTTAGAGTGAAGAGGGCAAAATAAAGAAAGATAACAGCAATTTATACATTTTATATGCAAATTGTATACATTTTGAGCGCTTGAGTGAAACTGGAATTGTAGGTTATTATCTGTTGCATAAATGCTACAATGATGGGTTTGCAATTAGAAAATGTTGAGGTCAATATTATTAGCCCCTTTGAGCTATATTTATTTCAACTGTCTACACAACAAACCACTGTTATACAGTGACTTGCCTAATTACCCTAACCTAGTTAAGCCTTTAAATACTAGTACCTTGAAGAATATCTAGTCAAATATTATGTGCTGTCATCATGACAAAGATAAAAGAAATCAGTCATTAAAAATGAGTTATGAAAACTATTCTGTTTAGAAATAAGAACTTGGGGAAAAAATAAAAGAATACAAATTTAACAGGATGGCTAATAATTCTGAATTCAACTGCAATATTTGCTACAACCCCAAATCAGAAATAGTTGGAACAGTATGGACAGCACAAATAAAAAAAGAAAGTATTGATTTCTAAATTTACTTTGACTTTTACTTTGATTGCAGACAATAAAAACACAAAATATTTCATGTTTTGCCGTCGACTTTGGGCTCGGAGGCCTCTGGGATGGACCATCACATAGTGGAAACTTGTACTGTGAATCAGTATTTCAGGTATCGTTTGGGAGAAGTGGATGCTGTGTGCTTCGGACCAAAGAAGAAAAGTATCGTCCAGGGGGGTGTTTCCGAAAACCATCGAAAGGTTGCAAGTTGTGTCGTTACAAACATAGTTTGTTGATTTGGTGTTTCCCAAATCCATCGTTCCAACGAACATTCGCAAACTGCGTTCCAAACTTCTAAGCTTGCATCTACACCTCTGGAGCTGTAGTTAGAAACATAGTTCCTGGCTGTGTTCTTTTCCTATTTTACCCCCCTATGCCCTATTTGCTTAGAACATTCTAACACTTAAACTTGGAATGATTTTTTAAAAAAGCATTAAGGTCATCTCTCTTAGCTGTAATTTGTTTCAAAGTATTTTTGCTGTTCAGTTTTAGCAATCTTTATGTTTACAATTGTGCTTCCTTTCACAGTGCACTTTGAAAACATTGATGTCATTTTGAACACAGCCGTGGCTCATGCCGAAAGCTATAGGTGACCTATTATTTAAAAGCTGAATTTATGTTACGTCTCCGAAGCTTGTGAAAACAAAAAACACAGCATACGTTAATGCTTTTAATTTATAGTAGGTTATTTATTAAGTATCTGTACTGTATATGACATGGGCCTGCTGGTTAGCACATTTCTGCAGTGTTTACATGTGTCAAACTGTAAAAGTAGACTTTTCAAAAAATAAATAAACAATATCCTACTTAATAATAATAATCGTCATCATCATTAATAATATTATTATTATTAAAGTATGATTTTTTTCATTTACTAATAAATAATATTGTTTTAATAATATAATATTATTTTATATATGCTATTAGAATATGTGTTAGCTTTTGTATGTAATTTTATGTTTTAGAATAGAATATGTGATGTTCTCAATAATATTTGTAAAGCAAACACAGGCTCTATATGAGCCGTTTACATATATTTCAATTAATACGGAAAGCGAGTGCATGTTTTTACCAAAACTAATACTGGATTATTTTAAATGCGTGTGTTTAAAACAATATAATTTGCACAAATAAATGATGGGGTTCTTCTCTAAAGAAGTAGTTACTCCACCCTGTTTAGAGCATCATTATGGGCGTTTTACGCTATAACTAAGGTGGTTCAAATGATGGATCTGCGACAGAGAAACTACGGGTTTTGGGAAACACTCGTCACTACATCGTTCTTTTCCCAAACGATGCATCGCACTATGAGAGTTCAGCTGCCAGTTACGTCGTTGTTCGGGAAATGCACCCCAGACTGTTACTAGCAAAAAGTCCAGGGTCTGTCATGGTATGGGGTTGTGTCAGTGACCTTGGCAAAGGTAACTTGCACTTCTGTGATGCACCATTAATGCTGAACAGCACATCGAGATTTTGGAGCACAATATGCTGCCTTCTTTTCCAGGTATGCCCATGCATATTTCAACAAGACAATGCAAAACCACATTCTGCCCATACAAAGTCCTGGCTGCGGAGGAAGAGGATACAGGTACTGGACTGGCCTGCCTGCAGTCTCCAATAGAGAATGTGTGAAGAGCATAATGCGACATTAAAGACCCTGTACTGTTGCCCACTTTAAGACTTGTTTGCAGGAGGAATGGGACAAAATCACACCTGAAACACTTCATCACTTGGTGTCTTCAGTCTCTTTATGTCTTCTAAGTGTTAGGGTTAGGGCAACATTATAAAGTAGTAAACGCTTTACTGTTCAAACTTTTTTTTTTTAAATGTGTTGCAAGAACCAAAATTGGAGTACGTGTTTATTCTGAAAGAAAAGCAAGAAAAAAAACAGTAAAAGCAAGAAAAGAAAAGCAAGAAAAGCACATTAAATAATGTTTGTTGTATTGTCTGCAATGAAATAAGTCAAAGTAAATGTGGAAATCACTGCTTTCATGTTTTATTTGTGTTTTCCATACTGTCCCAACTTTTTCTGATTTGGTGTGGTATTATTTGAGAGCATCATTCTCTTTTAAATGTGTTTGCATACCTTGCAGCCCTCACAAGAGCTGACTCCATAATGGTATCCAGAAGATTTGTCCTGGCACACGAAGCAGGGTTTGTAGACCCGTGGAGGAGGAGGTGGAGAAGGAGAGCTGGGGATCATCTCTTCTGAACTGGTGCTCTGTGTCTCCACCGCTGCACAAATCAAACACAAAAACACCATCGGTCAGTACAAAAACATAACACAAACATTGTCTTTTTAAATGCTCAAGCTTTTTAAAGCAAGATTAATTCTGACTGACTGTCAGTGTTTTCATTGTTCATCAGATGAAAAAAAGACTCTTAAAGGGGACCTACTATGCCACTTTATACACTATGTAAAATAAATCTCTGATGTCCATAGAGTGTGTGAAGTTTCACCTCAAAGTACCACACAAATAATGTTTTAGAACTCGCTGAAACTGACCCATTTAGACTTTAAGCCTAATTGTGGTGTTTTGGTGACTGTCGCTTTAAATTCAAATGAGATTGTGCTCTTTTCAGAAGAGGACGGAGCTACAAACCCCAATCCTCAGCAGCACAAACACAACACCATGTAAAGTGAGCTACGAACAAACTGACCACACCAGAAAAGTGTCCAAATGGAGATTAGGTCAAACATACACTCACTGGCCACTTTATTAGGTACACCTGTCCAGCTGCTCATAATGCACATTTCTAGTCAGCCAATCACATGGCAGCAACTCAATGCATTTAGGCATGTAGACATGATCAAGATGATCTGCTGCAGTTCAAAGCGAGGATCAGAATGGAGAAGAAAGGGGATTTAAGTGACTGAACGTGGCATGGTTGTTGGTGCCAGACGGGCTGGACTGAGTATTTCAGAAACTGCTGATCTACTGGGATTTTCACGCACAACCATCTCTAGGGTTTACAGAGAATGGTCAGACAAAGAGGAAATATCCAGTGAGCGGCAGTTCTATGGGCGCAAATGCCTTGTTGATGCCAGAGGTCAGAGGAGAATGGCCAGACTGGTTCCAACTGATAGAAAGGCAACAGTAACTCAAATAAGCACTCGTTACAACCGAGGTCTGCAGAAGAGCATCTCTGAACACACAACACGTCCAACCTTGAGACAGATGGGCTACAGCAGCAGAAGACCCCACCGGGTGTCACTCCTGTCAGCTAAGAACAGGAAACTGAGGCTACAATTCACACAGGCTCACCAAAACTGGACAATAGAAGATTGGAGAAACGTTGCCTGGTCTGATGAGTCTCCATTTCTGATGTGACATTCAGATGGTCGGGTCAGAATTTGGCATCAACAGCATGAAAGTATGAATCCATCCTGCTTGTATCAACGGTTCAGGCTGGTGGTGGTGGTGTAATGGTGTGGGGGAGATTTTCTTGGCACACTTTGGGTTCATTAGTACCAGTTGAGCATGGTGTCAACGCCACAGCCTACCTGAGTATTGTTGCTGACCATGTCCATCCCTTTATGACCACAGTGTCTCCATCTTCTGATGGCTACTTCCAGCAGGATAACGCTCCATGTCATAAAGCGTGAATCATCTCAGACTGGTTTCTTGAACATGACAATGAGTTCACTGTACTCAAATGGCCTCCACAGTCAGCAGATCTCAATCCAATAGAGCACCTTTGGGATGTGGTGGAACGGGAGATTCCCATCATGGATGTGCAGCCGACAAATCTGCAGCAACTGCGTGATGCTATCATGTCAATATGGAGCAAAATCTCTGAGGAATTTTCCAGTACCTTGTTGAATCTCTGCCACGAAGGATTAAAACAGTTCTGAAGGCAAAAGTAGGTCCAACCTGGTAAGGTGTACCTAATAAAGTGGCCGGTAAGTATATGTGTTTCAGTACCAATCACAAACTGATAAATTGTTTTGTGGTATTTATTTGGTGTTGTGCAAAGAACTGCACAAAACTGCAAAAAAAATCCTGTATTCGTCAATATTATGTCCCTGTTAATATCATTAGTGTGAAAAGGAACCAAAGTTGTTGATGTCATACTGCCCCCTAGTGTTAATTTCTCTCATAAACTGCAGTCAAATGTACACTAAAGTACTTTTTTTTGCTGTTTCACAAAAACTAAACCACTTTGGCGCCTCAGCATGTGTTCAGCTTTGCTGTCAAACACCCAAATGGTGCAACATTCATCCTGATCAACATCCTGGAAACCAGCAGACGCAGAAATACAACATAGTAAGCTCTGCTCAGTTTAAACACCAGCGTGTGAATGCAGTGCTATACGTCCACACTGGTTCACCTTTCACCTCCACGCTCCTGTTTCCTGCACCCTAAATTCCTCAATCTTGGACTGCTGGCTTTTTTACTGGATCTCCAGTCTCAGAATAGCCCGTAAAGCCAGTTTGTGGCCTGAGCGTGGCCCGAAGGCCTGCCTGACCCACGCTTTATTGGCACCGAGTCTCCTTTGACACCCACGGCAGCTGTCCTGCACCCCATGCTTGTAAAAAAACTGAGAAAAACAGGCAAAACGGGGCCTTCAGAGCTGGAGGTTTTACAGCCTGAATGGAGTGAATCCCCCAAATGTGCCCCTCATTCTGTCTGCGTTTAACAACAGCGCACTGAGAGATGGTATAGATGGGAATGCTCATAAAACAGTAGGAGGAGGAAACTAGGAAACCACACATTTTATGCAAATCCAATTTGAAAGGACATATAAGCACACTTCAACCTGATCATTTTATTTAGGGTTCATGTAAAATGCTAAGTTTAAACTCATCAATCAGAATCAAAACAAAGGAAGCAGCAACAACACAGAGGAAAAGGGTGGAAACTTTAAATACGTCGCTCATTTAGACGCACGTTTCAGATGTCAAATCCACTAGGGGGTGCTGTCTACATTTTGCCAAATATGAAATGCATTACTTAAGGGAAGAAAAAGGCAAAACGGGGCCTTCAGAGCTGGAGGTTTTACAGCCTGAATAGAGCAAAGCCCCCAAATGTGCCCCTCATTCTGTCTGCGTTTAACAAGAGAGGGTATAGATGGGAACACTCATAAAACCGGCATGAAGAATGTGTGAAGCTTTGACCTTGGCTTTGACAGCAACTTTGGCTCCGAAAGACATGAACGTGAACTGAGAGTCACACAAATGCCAACAATGATCTGATGGCTGAAAAAAGCAGGGCATTGAGAACGCGACATTCGGCAGATGATGAAAAGACGAGCTGTTTCCAAACAGCATCAGAATCTCCAGTTTCAGACAGTCAAAACCTAATATATTTATTTTTTGGTTACATTACCCTGAATTGATTTTTCTCTAAATTGATTATCAATCTTTCTACGTAACAAAAACACAAAAAACTGTGATAAAATACACATTTGGAGGTCTCACACCTTTCCAGCAATATATATATATATATATATATACAGTTAGATTTTTTTCTTAATCAAATATTTCCCAAATGATTCAGGATTTTCACAGTATTTTCTATAATATTTTTTCTTCTGGAGAAAGTCTTATTTGTTTTATTTTGGCTGGAGTAAAAGCAGTTCTTAATTTTTTAAAAACTATTTTAAGGTCAAAATTATTAGCCCCCTTAAGCAATATTTGTTTGCGACTGCCCTGCTGAAAAATCCAGGTTAAACCAGCCTAAGGTGGTTGGCTGGTTTTAGCTGGTCGACCAGCCTGGTTTTAGAGGGGTTTTTGGCCATTTCCAGGCTGGTTTCCAGCCATTTCCAGCCAAAAAATGAAAAAATGACCAGCTAAAACCAGCTTGACCAGCCTGGTTTAAGCTGGACATAGCTGGTTTTGGCTGGTCAAGCTGGTTTTAGCTGGTTAACTCCCAGCCTGACCAGCTAATACCAGGCTGGAAATGGCTGGAAACCAGCCCAGACATGGCCAAAACCCCTCTTAAACCAGGCTGGTCGACCAGCTAAAACCAGCCAACCACCTTAGGCTGGTTTAAGCTGGATTTTTCAGCAGGGTGTCTACAGAACAAACCACTGTTATACAATGACCTTTACATGTCACTTTAATTTTGTCATGAACTAATTCAATTATTAATTAACTAACTAACCACCAACTAACTAATTGAGTAACTAACTAAATGCAATATTCCTCACATGCCTCATTTCAATATGACCAATAAAAGACTCATGGATTGTTGTATAATGAGCAACATTTATTACATTAAAGGGGGTCTTCACATACAGTTAAAGGGCCCATACACTCTGCACAATACGGTGCAAGATGTGTATGGTGCGATTTGTTTCTATTTTTAGACCAGCGCAAAGTAATTTTCACATTTTGCGTCACGTTGTTTAAATCGCAAATCCATTTGCACCACTTTATGGACTCATGTGTGTGCTGGTCAACAAGGCGCATTGTTGACATGTTTGAGGAAATGAAATAGTACTAAAAGCTGCTCTAAAGTCCAGCACAGAGCGCGTTAGTTATGTGATTATGCAGGTTAAACGCATACACATTGCTTAACCCACACAGGATTTATAGCAACACACATATATCTTTACATATGAAAACAATTAAAGGATTAAAATATTACAAAAATTATTATTTTCTAAAACACTGCCTCCATGCCTTCTTCACCTCAAGTAGCTTTTTCAGTTTATTCATGACAATCTGCATTAGTATAATGTTATTATTATCAGCAGTTTTATTTATTATATGCATATTTATATTAGTTTTAATAAAAACAAGTTTAGATTTGTCCACCTGTGGGGTTTTGGAGACGTCTTCATCATCATATGGGGCATAAGAACAGGACGTGTGTTTGGATATAACTCAGTGTTTTGACCACACTTCATTATTATTGTTCATTTATTCCTTTGCAGGAGATTAGAACTGAATTTAGAAATAGTTTAGACACAAATCTTTGTGCTTAACAAACTAAATTAAATATGTGGGCTAATGGATGTGTTCAGTGGAGTGAGTTTCCACCGTTTCCTTACTCCACCAAAGTAAAGGAGTAAAGAGTAAAAGTAAAGAGAAAGTAAAGAGGCTGAATGGAGGAGGCTCGTTCTTTATCCTTGTGCTGCAGATGCTCTGTTTAACTGTTTTCTCGCTAGTGAAGCGTTCAGTTTTTACACTTACAAAGTCCATCATGTAAATAGCAAATAGTTAATTAGGGGTCGATCACACCAAACGGACTTTTTGCGCTGAGAGGTGCCTTTTTGAATGGTTTACTAACGCCGGTGAGCGTTTAGCTGGCTACTTATGCACTCTGCGCACCTCACATTTTAATCACCTGCTGCACCTTGCGTTTTTGCCGTTGCACGCCGTGCGCTCGCAGTTGAAAAAAAGTAAACTCTGAGTGGAAAAAGCATGTTACGTCACTTGTGTCTTTTACATTCCATAAAAAAAAGCAGAGGCAGGGTTTCCATTGAGGTGCCTGCAGTGTTTATGTTGTCAAGATGACTACTGGGACTTTTGAAGATGGAGGAGAGACTAGTGGTAGCTGTTTTGAGTTATACGGTGCTGTATGACTTCACAAATCTTGAATAAGACAATATTTATAATTATTAAAATTATATTAATATCAACAGCAACACTCGCACAATACCCAGCTGATCCAGTCGTTGCCTAGTGACATAAAATAACGCACCGCGCTATTTTTTTCTTGATAACAAAAAAGACAGTGTGGTGCACCTCGCGTTTTTGAAACGTAAATGCACATTCGGTGTGATCTGCCCCTTTGGCAAGTTAGGGTAATTAGGCCAGTCATTGTATAACAGTGGTTTGTTCTGTAGACAATCCAAAACAAATATTGCTTAAGGGGGCGAATAATATTGACCTTAAAATGGGTTTAAAAAATGAAAAACTGCTTTTATTCTAGCTGAAATAAAACAAATAAGACTTTCTCCAGAAGAAAAAATATTATAGGAAATACTGTGAAAAATTCCTTGCTCTGTTACACATCATTTGCAGCAGGATGCATGGTCGAAGCACACATTTTTAAAAGTCAAACTAATTTTAACTTGACAGACAGTCTTAAAAAACACCCATCTGTGTGTATTGAAAGTATGTAAAGTGCTGTTCCTCCAGCACTCCGCAGTGTGTTGGGGTCAATCTCTGGCTTCTTCCTTTGGGTTTTGTGCTTCTGTCATGCATATCAAGCCCAGGTCTCTGGAATGCTGACAGACGCAGTTCTTACACGTAACGCGCAGTGAAACACAAGGCCGAGTGAGAACGCAACCCGATCACTGTGTTTATGTAGTAACTGAGGCTGAATTGGCTTTATGTGTTTATATGGCAGCAATGCTTGAGTGACGGAGAGCGGCTCTGAAAACATCAAGTGCTTTTGTGCTGGAGGAGTGGAAACCTGGCGCCAAAAACACAAATACTGACAGACATGAAGGAGAGAACGAGCATTTCTAGCTTTATGTTTGACATCCCCAGCGAGTCTGTGATCGATTCTGAAGTAAAGCAGATGAAGTGTGACGGAGAAGCAGTGAAGGAAATCAGCATTGTCTTGACATTTGAAGGCGTTATTACATTTCAGAACCAGAGTCAAAAATGTTCACTCTAAAAAACAAACAAACACTGGGTTGTTTTTAATAAAAAGTTGGGTCAAATATTGGCAAACCCAACTTTGGGTATTTTTTTTTTTATGAAATTCAAAAAAACACTTTTTAATTCAATAATTTAGTTTGTGCGTATTTGACCCAATGTTGGGTTAAAGTGTATAATTACACTACATACACTAATTGTCAAAAGTTTACATCAGTGTACATTAAAAAAATAATAATTAAAAGAAGCCTTTTCTGCTCACTGAGACTGCATTTACACTCAAAAAAAAAAACACTGGGTTGTTTTAATCAAAGGTTGGGTCAAATATCAACAAACCCAATTAATATGGGTAAATATTTTTTTATTAAATATAAAAGACACTTTTTAACCCAATAAATACGTTTGTGCATAATTGGACCAATGTTGGGTTAAAGTGTATAATTTGGGTTCATTTGGTGCGGTCCAAGATCAACAAATGATCCATTCTAGCATTTTTCTGCCGTTTTCACACCACACTGATTGCTTTGGTCCGAACCAGTTAAAAAGAACCAAAATGCAGTCATGTGACAAAATCCACATCACTCATTGGCCAGATGTTATTTTTTTTTACGTATTTCTTAAACTGCTTTTCTATTGGTCAGAATTAACATGCGGGAAAATGCCAATGGAACTCCCGCAAGTAAACAAACCGGCAGACACAAAATGGAGGGACGACTGCGCTGGCTGATTGTATCCCTGCTCATAGTATACTATATAGTTTGTATACATCACTTAAGACAAACTGTACATTTAGAGAATGAAGCGCGGCTGCAG
Organism: Danio kyathit; assembly: GCA_903798195.1. Classification (NCBI taxonomy): domain Eukaryota; kingdom Metazoa; phylum Chordata; class Actinopteri; order Cypriniformes; family Danionidae; genus Danio; species Danio kyathit. The sequence goes on along the minus strand of LR812529.1, from coordinate 2,726,866 downwards.
CTGAAAAACTATGTTTTAATGCATCGCAAACGGTGAAAGCGCATCACATGTCACTTCAGGAGGAGGCGTGAATTAATGTAGCTAAACTGCGACATGGTCATCTTCCAGAAATATTACAGACGATCCATCAGGTAATGTTTTTCCCTCTCTCTCTCTCTCTCTCTCTCTCTCTGTTTGAGACGGTTGGTAAAGTGCTGTCAACAAATGTTTTTCCTCCACAGCCCATAAGATGGGACAGCACATCAGTCTACAGCAACTGGATCAGTCCAAAAAGGTGCAGTACTATTTGTGGTTGGCCCTGTTTTAGTTCGGATCATATTCTCACAACAAACAAACCGCTCTAGGGTTTGTTTGAAAGCGTACCGAGACCACCTCTTCATGGAGGTCTCGGTTTGCTATTTTGGTCCGCTTTTGGTGCGCACTCGAGTATGATTGCTACATTCACACCTGCTCAAATGCACCGCACCAAGAGGGAAAACCCTAGTGCGATTCAACCAAACTAAACAGGCAGGTGAGAAAACACCCTTCACTCGGACTGTCAGCAGTTTACATCAGTGTACATTAAAAAAAGCCGTTTCTGCTCACCAAGACTGCATTTACACTGCATAAAACACTGGGTTGTTTTAACCAAAGGTATATCTGCAAACCCCAATATTTATTTATTTATTTTCAATTTTAAAATGTTTTTTTTAATCCAATGGTTACAGTAAGATTGTCTATATTTGACCCAATATTGGGTTAAAACATCAAAGAATTTTAAAAGTGTATAATTATCCTCTGACATACACTAACGATAAGAAGTGCATCAATACACGTTTTAATAATAACACTGGGTTGTTTTAACCAAAAGTTGGGTCAAATATCAACAAACCCAATTATGGGTAATTAAAAAAAAAATTTAATTTAAAAGGCAGTAGGTAGTGCTGTTGCCTCACAGCAAGAACGTCGCTGAGTCGCAGGTTCGAACCTCAGTTGGGCTGGGTCAGTTGGCGTTTCTGTGTGGAGTTTGCATGTTCTCCCTGCGTTCGCGTGGGTTTTCTCCGGGTGCTCCGGTTTCCCCCACAGTCCAAAGACATGCAGTACAGGTGAATTGGGTAAGCTAAAATTGTCCATAGTGTATGAGTGTGAATGTGTGTGTGGAAGTTCCCAGAGATGGGTTGCAGCTGGAAGGGCATCCGCTGTGTAAAATCGCGCCGGATAAGTTGGCGGTTCATTCCGCTGTGGCGACCCCGCAAGGGACAAAGCCGACAAGAAAATGAATGAATGAATAAATTTAAAAGACACTTTTTAACCTAATAATTAAGTTTGTGGATATCTGACCCAATGTTGGGTTAAAGTGTATAACTACACTCTGACATGCGCTAATTGTCAGCAGTTTACATCAGTGTACATTCATTCATTCATTTTCTTTTTTCAGCTTAGTCCCTTTATTAATCTGGGGTCGCTACAGTGAAATGAACTGCCAACTTATCCAGCATATGATTTACGCAGCGGATGCTCTTCTGGGAAACATCCACACTCATTCACACACACACACACACACACACTCATACACTATGATCAATTTTAGCATAGCCAATTCACCTGCACCACAAGTTTTTGGACTGTTGGGGAAACCAGAGCACCCAGAGGAAACCCACGCCAACACAGGGAGAACATGCAAACTCCACACAACTGACTCAGCCGAGGCTCGAACCAGTGACCTTCTTGCTGTGAGGCGAACGTGCTACCCACTGCACCACCACGTCGCCCCGTCAGTGTACATTTAAACAAAATATTTTAAAGAAGCCTTTTCTGCAAGACTGCATTTACACTCTAAAAAAACCCTGATTTATTTTAACCAAAGGTCGAGTCAAATATCGACAAACCCAACTATTGGTATTTTTAATTTTATTTAAATTTAACACACTCACACACACACACACACACACACACACTCAGAGTTGCAAACTACCATTATGGGGACTTCCCCATAGATGTAATTACTCTACAGACTGTATACTCTGACCTCTTCCTCCAAGCCTACCCCTAAACTCAACCCTCACAGGACACAATCTGCACTCTTACATCTTCAAAATCCTTCATTCTGTCTGATTTATGAGCCTTTTTCCTCATTGGAACCAAACTAATGTCCCCACAAGGTCAACATTTACTAGTACTGCTATATTTGTGGGGACATTTGGTCCACACGTTGTAAAGAATACAAGATTCGCACACACACACACATACATATAATGGCTTGCAGACTGAGAGAGATGAATGGCTCTTTCATTTCTTCTGCGTGGTTGTGTGTGTGTGTGTGTGTGTGGATGGATTGGACTGCATGATTAAACCACAAACCTAAAAGCTATTCAAGGCATTCATGGAGCGGCTCATAATGTTTTGCATTAAAAAGTGGAGCAAAGGCACATCATAAACAGATTTTGGTTCAACATAAAACAGTTAATATAGAAGAATATAGCATGTGATCTTTATGACACAGACGAACACACTGGCAAAATATCTGTTAATGAACAGCTGCCTATATTATTTCTGGTTGTGAATTGCATTATGGGATGTTGGTCTCTGCTCTGTCCACGTTTGATGCTGAAAATTCAACTCTACAGTTTAACAAAGTGACTTTTATTGACATTTTAGTAGCTTGAAATAATATTATAATGTATAAGAAATTATATATAAAGAAATAAGTCTGTAAAATAACAGAAAACGTGCTGCAGTTTATTACAAGGTGTTTGTAGCATAACATTCAACACCAACCCAGACAATATAGCACTGCACACTGTTACAAATGTTCATAAAAGTCACTTTTTCCAAACTTTTAAAGGATAAAAGTTGTCAGAAGAAAGATCAAGCTCCTATAATGAAATTCCAAAGCATAAATAAACAAATAAAAAGATGAATCCCAAAACACTGCGGATATTTTCACAGTGTAGACGAATGGATAATAGCTGCATAAGACTACAGTATTTTTAGTCAAATGCTGACGCCATCAGTTTTACAGGCTTTCTCCATGTTGTTAGATTTTATAACATCTCACCAACATTCAACTTGAAGCCTTACTGAGAAATTTAACACGTTGGGTCAATTCAGGTTCACTTCCAAAAGCTTGGACATCGAACATGGCTGCTAACGCTGTAAACGCCAAACCCTTCTGAACATCTGATAATAAACTGAGGCAAACTTCTGTCCGTATAATGAAGAGCAATGACAGCTTTAATTTCAGAGTAAATGATTACAAACTTGTGCTTTTGAGGTGAAACATTTCTTAAAATAACCCACACTGTAAAGTCAGTAAAAATCTGCTGTTTCTGTATTTTGTTTTCGGTTTATTTACGGTTGTGAATTGCATTATTGGATGTTAATCTCTGCTCTGTCCACTTTTGATGTTGAAAATTCAACTCTACAGTTGAACAAAGTGACTTTTATTGACATTTTAGTAGTTTGTAGATAATTGTATAATGTATAAGATATAATAAAGAGAGAAATAAGTGTGTAAAATAACAGAAAATGTTCTGGCGGTTTATTATAAGGTTTCTGTACACTCTCAGAAAGAAATGGTAAAATGTTGTCCCAAAGAAGGTACAAACCCTTGTCACTGGGGCAGCACCTTTCTATGGAGCAGAATTGTACCTTAAGTCAAAGAAACACATTTGTACTATTGCAGTTTGTACCTTTAAGGTCATGATTTGTACCATGGGAAACCAAAATGTACCTTTGGTTTTTAAAAATCTGCAGATGCAATATTGTACCTTCATCAAAGGTACAAATCTGATCCATAAAGGCACCACCTCAGTGACAAGACACTTTGTACTTTAACAGTGTCAAAAATGCTTACCAAATGTTTAATAAAAATGCCTTAAATGTTTAGTTTACAATACCTACACAAGGTACACAAGCTGTCACTGGGGTGGTACCTTTTCAAAAGGTACACATTTTTCCTTGAAGGGTCCATATTGATACCTCAAAAGTATATATTAGTACCTAAAAACATTTAAGAGGAACATTTTTGTACTTTTTAGGTACCATTGAGGTATTAATATGGACCTTGTAGGCACAAATTTGTACCTTTTGAAAAGGTGCCACCCCAGTGACAGCTCACGTACCTTTATTTCTGAGAGTGTTTAGTTTATAAAACCAGTTGTTTTGTTTTATAGAACTTAATACTTAATGTTTATGAGTTTCTTTAAACAATGATGATTCTTGTTTTAATATGGAGATTATTTATAAAATCACCTTTCCTGTCATATTTATTTTTATAGATATTGTAATCAAGATGTAGCATGCACTGCACTTTAACAAATCCATACTTGGCATCAAAACAATACTGCCTACGTATCGCTGTCAACATTGCCAATTTTACATTGTCTTGTTTTTTTTGTGAGTATGTTGTTGTGTATTGCACTGTCTGTATTCTGCACTGTCTGTATTTCGCACTGTCTGTATTTTCGCACTGTCTGTATTTTTGCACTGTCTGTATTTCGCACTGTCGTTGTATTTACACTGTCTGTATTTTGCACTGTCTGGAGCCAGCACCTAAGCTTTTCACTCATCATAGCACACGTGCTGCTGATGATGTGACAATAAAAGTGATTTGATTTAAGGAGTTTAAAAATAAACTTTTGTACCTTTTTTATGAGAACAATTGTGTACCTTCATTTCAGTTGTACCATAAAAGCTACCGAACAGTATCATACGCGGTCTTTTCTGTACCATATAAGGTACTTTTACAAAGGTACAAAACTGTTCCTCAAGAAACATTATTTGTACCACCGTGTACCTTATTTTCCTGAGAGTGTAGCGTAATATACAACACCAACCCAGACATGTATAGCACTTTAACATAAAAATCTCAGTAAAAGTCACTTTTTCACACTTTTTAAGGTTAAACGATATTGGAAGAAATATCAAGGTCCCATAATGCAATTCAAAAGCATAAATAAATGAGGAAAAATGTAAAACATGAATCACAAATAACCAAAAGCTGCTAATTTACAGATAATTTTTACAGTGCATTATTATATGATGTATAAAAGTATTCCTTCAGCTTAGTCCTTTTATTTATTAGGGGTCGCCACAGCGGAATGAACCGCCAACTATTCCTGCATATGTTATACACAGCGGATGCCCTTCCTGCTGCAACCCAGTACTGGGAAACACCCATACACACTCATTCACACACACACACACACACACACACACACACACACACACATACATACACTGCGGGCAATTTAATTAATCCAATATAGCGCATGTGTTTGGACTGTGGGGGAAACCAGAGCACCCAGAGGAAACCCACACCAACACAAGGAGAACATGCAAACTCCACACAGAAATGCCAACTGGCCAAGCCGGGACTCGAACCAGCGACCTTCTTGCTGTGAGGCAACAGTGCTAACCACTGAGCCGCCTATTGAATAAAAGATAGTTGAAACATAATTCTCTCTCTCTCTCCGACTTGTGAGAGCTGTTTGATGGCATGAGGGAGATCTCATGTTTCTTGTTAACCTTTCATTCCTTGGCAGCGTATGAAAGACGATGATGCACAGAAATTAGGATATGATATTATTATGTTATTAAACAAATACTTCTGTGCTTTCATTATCTCGTCTCCTCCTCTCTATTCCAGCCTGTAACTATTCTGGGCAATGTCTGGACATTTGTGAGATGAGCAGTTCTTGTGTTTATTGACTTCTTTAAAGGTCCACATTTGAAAAAGAATTACAATTTCACAGGCTATACTGCAAACAATTATTTTTTGTCATGTTTCTAGTTGAAATATCTAAAAATTATTAAATCTAGAAGCATTTTCTAGACATGTAACAAATATAGATCTGTTTTCAAAAAGAAAATGAGCCAAAATTAACCTTCCTGTTGTGTTCGGGTCAAATCTGACCGATTTACAACTTAAAACACTCATAAATGTGTTTTACATCTGATTGGCCCAAGGCCTTATGATATCCACACTATGCACTTAAACATGGAAAAGTGATGATCATCTCTTTCACTGAATTTTGAGTGTTTTAATCAACCGTGTTACACCTGTGGTGTTCTCTGTCAAAAGTGACCACCGTAGGAAATGAATGGGTATCCAGACTACAGGGAGTGCAGAATTATTAGGCAAGTTGTATTTTTGAGGATTAATTTTATTATTGAACATCAACCATGTTCTCAATGAACCCAAAAAACTCATTAATATCAAAGCTGAATATTTTTAGATGTAGTTTTTAGTTTGTTTTTAGTTTGAGCTATTGTAGGAGGATATCTGTGTGTGCAGGTGACTATTACTGTACAGAATTATTAGGCAACTTCACAAAAAACAAATATATACCCATTTCAATGATTTATTTTCACCAGTGAAACCAATATAACATCTCAACATTCACAAATATACATTTCTGACATTCAAAAACAAAACAAAAACAAATCGGTGACCAATATAGCCACCTTTCTTTGCAAGGACACTTAAAAGCCGCCATCCATGGATTCTGTCAGTGTTTTGATCTGTTCACCATCAACATTGCGTGCAGCAGCAACCACAGCCTCCCAGACACTGTTCAGAGAGGTGTACTGTTTTCCCTCCTTGTAAATCTCACATTTGATGATGGACCACAGGTTCTCTATGGGGTTCAGATCAGGTGAACAAGGAGGCCATGTCATTAGTTTTTCTTCTTTTAGACCCTTTCTTGCCAGCCACGCTGTGGAGTACTTGGACGCGTGTGATGGAGCATTGTCCTGCATGAAAATCATGTTTTTCTTGAAGGATGCAGACTTCTTCCTGTACCACTGCTTGAAGGCGTCTTCCAGAAACTGGCAGTAGGACTGGGAGTTGAGCTTGACTCCATCCTCAACCCGAAAAGGCCCCACAAGCTCATCTTTGATGATACCAGCCCAAACCAGTACTCCACCTCCACCTTGCTGGCGTCTGAGTCGGACTGGAGCTCTCTGCCCTTTACCGATCCAGCCACGGGCCCATCAAGACTCACTCTCATTTCATCAGTCCATAAAACCTTAGAAAAATCAGTCTTGAGATATTTCTTGGCCCAGTCTTGACGTTTCAGCTTGTGTGTCTTGTTCAGTGGTGGTCATTTTTCAGCCTTTCTTACCTTGGCCATGTCTCTGAGTATTGCACACCTTGTGCTTTTGGGCACTCCAGTGATGTTGCAGCTCTGAAATATGGCAAAACTGGTGGCAAGTGGCATCTTGGCAGCTGCACGCTTGACTTTTCTCAGTTCATGGCCAGTTATTTTGCGCCTTGGTTTTTCCACACGCTTCTTGCGACCCTGTTGACTATTTTGAATGAAACGCTTGATTGTTGGATGATCACGCTTCAGAAGCTTGGCAATTTTAAGAGTGCTGCATCCCTCTGCAAGATATCTCACTATTTTTGACTTTTCAGAGCCTGTCAAGTCCTTCTTTTGACCCATTTTGCCAAAGGAAAGGAAGTTGCCTAATAATTAAGCACACCTGATATAGGGTGTTGATGTCATTAGACCACACCCCTTCTCATTACAGAGATGCACATCACCTAATATGCTTAATTGGTAGTAGGGTTTCGAGCCTATACAGCTTGGAGTAAGACAACATGCATAAAGAGGATGATGTGCTCAAAATACTCATTTGCCTAATAATTCTGCACTCCCTGTATATTCAACCATCAAACAGAAAACATCCTCACTCACTCACTCACTCACTCACTCACTCACTCACTCACTCACTCACTCACTCACTCACTCACTCACTCACTCACTCACTCACTCACTCACTCACTCACTCACTCACACATTTCAGACTAAACAATACATGTTCACTTTGTAATACATTTTCAGTGCCTATTTGTGTTTTCACTGCAGCAATTTTATGTCTTATTCTATAAATTCAAGTTAAACACTAGTTTGAGTCATTGTTCACAGCTAAAGAATGTTTTTTGAGCAATTTAAGAGCAGTTAAAAGAGACCGGTCCATTTTGACCTGGAACACTAAAGTAAGAGGTGAGAGGTGAACATGACAGGAGGGTTACATGAGTTTCTCCTTAAAACAAGGTAAAATCAACAACAGGGTTATTTCGCTCACACCACTGGCAGATTATTTCGCTTGTTTGAATGAAAATCTTCCCTTAGTTTTCACAGTTTTTTGTCAAAACAACACAATTTATCTTATCTTGTCTAGAAAATGCTTCTTGATATAATTTTTTTTTTTTTAGATATTTGGACAAGAAACAAGACAAAAACTTTTTTTTTTGTTTTTACAAATTTAAGTGGATTGAACATAAAACAATTAAGTTGTCCCCAAGAAAACCATCAAGATTTGTGTTGTTTCAGCTCATTTTAAATACATAATTTAAACAAACAGCAAACGTCACTTTTTAAGCATAAGAAAGTAAAATAATTCCAGTATAATATTAATAATAATAATAATAATAGGGCGACATGGTGGCTCAGTGGTTAGTACTGTGGCCTTACAGCAAGAAGGTTGCTGCTTCGAGTCTCGGCTGGGTCAGTTCGCATTTCTGTGTGGAGTTTGCATGTTCTCACCGTGTTGGCGTGGGTGTCCTCCGGGTGCTCCGGTTTCCCCCACAGTCCAAACACATGCGCTATAGGGGAACTGACTAAACTAAACTGGCTAAATAGTGTATGAGTGTGTGTGTGAATGAGTGTGTATGGGTGTTTCCCAGTACTGGGTTGCAGACGAAAGGGCATCCGCTGTGTAAAACATATGCTGAATAAGTTGGCAGTTCATTCCGCTGTGGCGACCCCTGATGAATAAAGGGACTAAGCCAAAGGGAAATGAATCAATGAATAATAATAATACTTGCAGTTTAATTAACTGTATGTCTCATTAGCAATCCTCACATTCACTGTGCAGTTTACATACACTGCTGGGAATATAAAACATGCTTTAAGAAGTTTTAGGGTTAGTCTGCAGTCACTCTTCCTGACTCACACCTACACACACTTTAGATGCTCGTCTTTGTATAGCGACTGAAACCGGAGCTCCAGACACAGACGTTTCCCTGCCCTGGCATGTCACCATCTTGAAAATAACCCCGTCAAATATTTCAGCTTTGAAAAACAAAAACCATAATGCTCGTGCATGTGGACTGAGCCGATTCTTGTTTTCACATTCACGACAGACACATAACAAAGGCCACAGTCTTCAGCGAGACTAAAAGCTGATTTAATCCTCTAACACACTGCGCTCCGGCTAAAGCAGCACCTGTGTGAAAGCACATACTAAAGCATGCACTAATACACACATGACTGCGTGCTGATGACGGCAGACTGAGAGAATCAACACAGCTGAATATCATACACCAGTAAGTACTGGAAAATCATACTCAAGTAAAAGTAGCATAACATATAGTGAAAGTAGAGTTAAAGTGTGTGTTTCAAACACTATCCAAAGTATGAGTAAAAAGTAGCCCTTCTAAAAGTACTGAAGAGTTCACACTTAGCTGATGATTGATTATAAAGCGTGTTAGACACCCTGAGCTCATAAGATTCTCGAGCCCGAGGCTCTCTCCCGTTTGCAAGGCAAGAGGGGAGTTTGAGCTCAGGTAGATCTGGAGAACTCCCCTGCTGTAGTAGCTAATGAACAGATAGTGAGTGCTCTTAAGAGATAACTACTTACTAGGAGCATGACTATGGTGCTGATTTGGATTAGTCAATTAGTCAAAAGACGGTGGGAAGAACCCGGGGGAAACCTACATGAGCACGGGGAGAACGTGTAAACTCCGCACAGAAATGTTGCCTGGCTTGGTAAGGGCTAGAACCAGTGACGTTCTTGCTGTGAGGCAACAGTGCTAACCACTGGGCCACCGTGTCACCCATCTAGGTAACAAGGAGGAGTAGGGGTGGAAGGGGGGATTCTTCAAAAGGAAGATGGCTGTGATATGAAACCTAGGGTATTTATAGTGGCTTAGGAATCGTCTGATTGGTGAATCATAAATTGGATAACGCGGGACCAGCCGCAAGCAATCATAAGCACGTGATCCTCTCGAAATTAGTTTATAAATAATCTTCACTAAGAGTAGTGATTAGTGAGTATTACACTAATTATCCATAAATTGGCACTTTTCTGTATTTTGTGATTCAAGTTTTCATTTTTTCCCTGTTTATTTATGCTTTTGAATTGCATTATTAGAGCCTGACCTTTCTTCCAACAACATTTAATCTTAATAAAGTGACTTTAATGAACATTTGTAATAGAGTGGAGGAACTATGACGTCACCTTGTAGGCCAATCGGCTGCTAGCATAAAACTGGTTCCCTCGATAAAATCTCTATAGGATTTTCCCATAGGCTTTTCGAAGATTGCAAATAATAAGCTCTGTGTTCAAACACTGTTCATTAAACTTACACGTTTTGTCCAGCCGGATAATCCTCACAGAAAAATACAACTTTTAGCACTTTTGAACCTTAAATAAAAACGCAAGAATTAAAAAGCTAACATTAGGCTATAAACGGACTACAGCCTTCGGGGCGCTCGCCTGTGACGTCAGCACCACCCTGCTAACGACAACTCTTTAAGCTTAGAAATATGATCCATGACAGATTTACTCTCTCGGTTTATTACATTATAATCTATGTATTATATGTATTATATACAAATCAATATACAAATTAATTAATTATAAACAAATAAATACGCAAAACCACTTAGACCTATGTACCTTTTGGATAGTTTTTACGGGGGAAACACATTTTGTTTTGCTTTACGGTTGTTGTAAAAGTTTTAAAACTGTATGTATACATGTGCCTACATAGTATAATCATAAGACATGTTTAAATAAGTGTATCGCTCACGTGCATACAGCCCGCTTACCTTAGTAACAGACGACAGAAATGAGGAGATGAGGCGAGAGGGACAAGTCTAATGTTATATGCCTACACAGAACGACATTCAATATTCTTTTTTTGTCACCGAGTACAGCGAAAAGCAGCCCATGCAGTCACATATGCTATACATTTTAAGAAGGAGTTTAAATATTGCAGTTATGACAGAGTTAAAAACGATGAAAAATCAATTGATCACAATAAAATGACAATTAACATGTGTGTATTTTTATACAATTATTCACACGTTTGCATTACTGAGAGCAGGAAAGAGACAGGCTTCACTGGTAAGCAGTATCTTCATAATATCGTTTAATTAAAATAAATAATCAACAAATGAATCTGTCTTGGCAGTCTTTACAAGTGAAGGCATTATCTACACACCATATTAATTCAACATTGGATAAATACTACAAGCTATAAAAAAAAATACTCCTGAAAATACTTTAATCACAGACAAATCCAAATGCCCAATGCAAGCGGGCTGCGCTCCAGACCAGTTCAGCTCGATGACGTATAATGTCTCCGACACCGGCTGTAGTCCCGTTTAGCACATTGATAGCAACCGTCTTTTTAAAGAAGCGTAACGGATTTAAAAAAATCAAGAGTGTGCTGTAACTGATGTGTTTTATGTCGTAGAATAAAACGTGAAAGTGTTTTGAGTTTGTGTTAGCCACCGACCTTATTTAAGCGATTTAACTGTAATCCCATTCAAAAAACCCATTGACTTTCGGACGAGGGAACCGGAACTGCTAAAATGCTAACTCGCTTCCGGGTTTTTGCATACAAATTGACGTCATAGTTCCTCCACTCTATAGTTTGCTATATTGTCTGAGTTGGTGTTGTATATTACGCTACAGAAACCTTATAATAAACTGCCCGTACATTTTCTGTTATTTATGTACATATCTTGCTGGTATATAAATATACAGTATCATTTTCACATTGAAACTTTAAAATAGAGTAACATGCCGCATAACTGCCATGCAGTAAAATACTGTGTAATTTACCAAAATCGTTAGTTGTAGTGCAGTAGTTAGTTTAGTTTAAAACTGTAATAATCCCCTTAGGGCAATTCATTCTGGTGGTGCTTCACGTATAACAAGAATGACACACTTAAGACAATAAACATCAACACTTAACATCAACTACACAAACAAACAAAGGGGGAAAAAATAAGAAAAAAATTTCAATAATAAATAATAATAACTAATAATAATAATAATTTATTGATTAACTACATGTATAACGTAACCAAATTGCTTCAGGCACAAAAGTAAATTTATAACGATTTGTGGACATCTTATTGTCCTTAGACGTCGCCCAAGGGGCTTCCACTCAAAATATCTGCTCAAGGGGTGTGTGCTGTCTCCTAGTATTTTATGTGCCATCCTCAACACCTGCTGTTCCTAACAGTATGGCAGACTTCGCAGGGGAACACCTAAAATTGAGCACAAATTAGCAATGCCTTGAAGACGATTCTTGTTTTTTATAGACAGAGAAAAAAAACAGCAAATAAAGAAAAAGGACGAAATACTTTCAATAAATGAATTGCAAAAAGTCTTAAGCATAACTTTCTCTACATTACAAGAGTTGAGTTGAGTCTTTCAATAAGGCTCTATTAATGTTATAAGAATGTTAGAATATAATGCTCTAAAATTGTCACCAGCAAATGTGGTTAGAATGTTTCTAGAAAATGTTTTCCTCTCTTTTAAGACAATGTTCTGGGAACTAAAACAAAACTATCCGCCGAAAACAGTAATGCAACATTGCTTGGTAATATTCTCAGAACATGTAGAGAACTAAAAATTTCTAGCTGGGTGTCCATGTGTTGTGCGATAAGTCCATATATTGATTATTGTTACAGGGTGGTTTTTGCAATCATTCAAAAAAAAAAATAAAAAGATGTTGAACACATTAATTTGACATAAAAGTGTCCATTTATGAAACATCAAGGGAAGAACTAAACACAAACCTTAACTAGCATTTCCTCCACATGGGTCAACACATGCTGAAGACAGACTGAGAAAACAGGAGCTGTCCTTCTCAGAAGCACATTGTTAAACTTGCATTGCCCTTTCATTGAGCTGGATGCATGCAAAGCTTTCTTCTTTACAGCGCCTCATAAACCCGGCCTTTTATTTTGCCTTTTCAGGATGAAGCTGAGTCAACATTTGGTCTCCCCCACTCTTCAGCCACCTTGAACATCGTTACGAATCAGACAGACAGTCTAAAAAACGTCTTCCTGACAACTCACAACGTCATAAAAAACACAACAATCAGACCACAAAGAAAATCTGACCAAAGACTTGTATAGTTCTCATCAGACCAAAGGTAATCCAGTCCTTAAACTGCTCCTAACCTCAACTCACCCTTAAAACTAGACATACTAAACCTGTACTTAACCTTAAACCCTAATGAGATGTCAACATGAACTTCAGGACTGAAGCTAACTTGGTTAGCGCTAGCAAAGGTATGTTTACACGAAACCATTTTCTATGAAACTAAAAACATTTGATGCATTTTGCTCATTAATGAACACAACAGCAGCATTTTAGGTGACTGAAAATGCTAAATTTAAAAAAAACTGGTGTTAATGTGCAAGCTTTTACAAACAGTATACTGCTATTGTCTTCATGTAGACTACAAAACCAGAGCTGTGAGGACAAATGGGGAGAATTCTGAGATTATCTGACTTGATCGCTATTCTCTCTTGAATGAATTCTGCCTTCTATTGTTTAAAAATAAGTCTAGAGCTCTGCCTGCTATTAAAAACTTACCTAAAGCGCTGTCTGCTGTATAAACACTAGCCTAGAGCGCCGTCTACTGTTAAAAAAACTAGTCTGGAGCATCGTCTGATGTTAAAAACTAGTCTAGAGCACTGTCTGCTGTACAAAAACTAGCATAGAGCACAGTCTGATCTTAAATCAACTAGTCTAGAGCAACGTCTGTTCTTAAAAACTAGCCTAGAGCGCCGGCTGCTGTTGAAAAACAAGTCTAGAGCAACGTCTGTTTTTGAAAAATAGCCTAGAGCACCATCTGCTGTTTAAAAACTAGCCTAGAGCGCCGTCTGCTGTTAAAACCTACCCTAGAGCGCCATCTGCTGTTAAAAACTAGCCTAGAGCACCATCTGCTGTTAAACACTAGCCTAGAGCACAATCTGCTGTTAAACACTACCCTAGAGCACCATCTGCTGTTTAAACACTAGCCTAGAGCACCATCTGCTGTTTAAACACTAGCCTAGAGCACCATCTGCTGTTTAAACACTAGCCTAGAGCGCCATCTGCTGTTTAAACACTAGCCTAGAGCGCCGTCTGCTGTCAAAAACTAGCCAAGAGCGCCGTCTGCTGTCAAACACTAGCCTAGAGCGCCGTCTGCTGTTAAAAACTAGCCTAGAGCACCATCTGCTGTTTAAACACTAGCCTAGAGCGCCGTCTGCTGTCAAAAACTAGCCAAGAGCGCCGTCTGCTGTTAAACACTAGCCTAGAGCACCATCTGCTGTCAAACACTAGCCTAGAGCGCCGTCTGCTGTTAAACACTAGCCTAGAGCGCCGTCTGCTGTTAAACACTAGCCTAGAGCGCCGTCTGCTGTCAAAAACTAGCCAAGAGCGCCGTCTGCTGTTAAACACTAGCCTAGAGCACCATCTGCTGTTAAACACTAGCCTAGAGCGCAGTCTGCTGTTTAAAAACTAGCCTAGAACACCGTCTGAGGTTAAACACTAGCCTAGAGCGCCGTCTGCTGTTAAACACTAGCCTAGAGCGCCGTCTGCTGTTAAACACTAGCCTAGAGCACCATCTGCTGTTTAAAAACTAGCCTAGAGCGCCGTCTGCTGTTAAACACTAGCCTAGAGCACCATCTGCTGTTTAAAAACTAGCCTAGAGCGCCATCTGCTGTTTAAACACTAGCCTAGAGCACCATCTGCTGTTTAAACACTAGCCTAGAGCGCCATCTGCTGTTTAAACACTAGCCTAGAGCGCCGTCTGCTGTCAAAAACTAGCCAAGAGCGCCGTCTGCTGTCAAACACTAGCCTAGAGCGCCGTCTGCTGTTAAAAACTAGCCTAGAGCACCATCTGCTGTTATACACTAGCCTAGAGCACCATCTGCTGTTAAACACTAGCCTAGAGCGCAGTCTGCTGTTTAAAAACTAGCCTAGAACACCGTCTGAGGTTAAACACTAGCCTAGAGCGCCGTCTGCTGTTAAACACTAGCCTAGAGCGCCGTCTGCTGTTAAACACTAGCCTAGAGCACCATCTGCTGTTAAACACTAGCCTAGAGCGCAGTCTGCTGTTTAAAAACTAGCCTAGAACACCGTCTGCTGTTAAACACTAGCCTAGAGCGCCGTCTGCTGTTAAACACTAGCCTAGAGCGCCGTCTGCTGTTAAACACTAGCCTAGAGCGCCGTCTGCTGTTAAACACTAGCCTAGAGCGCCGTCTGCTGTTAAACACTAGCCTAGAGCGCCGTCTGCTGTTAAACACTAGCCTAGAGCGCCATCTGCTGTTAAACACTAGCCTAGAGCGCCGTCTGCTGTTAAACACTAGCCTAGAGCGCCGTCTGCTGTTAAACACTAGCCTAGTTTTAGTTTTCAGAAGCTGTTAATCTACAGTGTAGTTCCAGCAGCAGCTTCTCTCAGATATAACGAAAGACTAACACAATATGCAAATGTTAATATTTAAAACAGCGCCGTCCACGCTAACAGAGCTAAAGGGTAATGAACTAGCAAAAGCAAACAAGTTCAAGTGTAGACGGTGATGCTGGAGTCTGAGAACTCAGCTGTTGCCTGTGTTTCAGCAGGGGTAAGATGAGCCGTCAGAGCATTGTAAATAGACTCATTGTGGGTGGGTCGTGTTGTGGGCCGCTACGTTCTTTCAAGACGCCCAGGCTGGCTATAAAACGGCATTACAGCATAGGGGCAAATTCCAGCATGGGCATGTGAAAATGTGCTCCGGCGACCTTAAAATAAGACACAGACACATTTGCATGGGCTTTCCCCTGTCAATCTTTTTTCTTTTAAATATAGCGCTTGTTTTGCTATTTTCCTGCCCTAGTTCCATGAGTGTGGTGATAAACACTGCAAGAATCAACGCTGAGATGTTGATGTATATGCTGAAAAAATGACATTTGCTGTTTGTTCAAACTACTTCATTAAAATGAGCTGAAACAACACATTTCTTGAGTTTGTTTTGGGAGGACAACCTAAATGTTTTATATTCAATTTCCATCAATTTGTAAAAACATTAAGTGAACTTAATTTGTTCATGTTGTCTCAACACAAATCGATTTTGTGGAAATCAGCTCTAAATGACTAGACAAAGATGAAGACTATCTGTGATTGTCTTCAGTTCCGTCTTCATATATAACATATGTTTATTATCTCACGATATTATACAGAATTAAAATATTAATACAACTGCATTTACCCAGATAACAATTTTAGGTTCTGTAAATGCTCCCTTAACGTTGCCACCAAGTTATTTTGCAAAAGATCCACGTTTTCATTAACTGTATTGTTATTTTTGTTATAATAGCGTTATTAACTGTATTAATATTAATTTTATTTAGGTCATTTTTTTTGGGTATAATAACGTAATTCAATACGTTTTTATTTAAATATTAGTACCAGCGCATGTACCCGGTAACATTCTAAAAATGTTCCCATAATCTTCGTGGAATGTTCAAAAGATCCAATTTTTTAACGAATTGTATTGTTATTTTTTGTTATAATAACGTTATTAACTGTGTTAAAATTATTATTAATTATAATAAAGTACATCAATACATTTTCATTTAACTATTAGTACACTCGCATGTTCTCAGTAACATTGTTAGGCTCTTGAAATGTTTCCATAACGTTGCCATAATGTTATATTTAACTTATAATAGCTTTACTAATTGTATTCATATTATTGTTAATTGTATTAACAATTTTTTTCTTATAATAACGTTTTTAAGTGTATTAATATTATTACTAATTGTATTCATGTAATTCAATACTTTTTCATTTAAATATTACTAAAAACGCATGTACCCAGCTAATAATTTTAGGTTCTAAAAATGTTTTCATAACATTGTCATTAAGTTATTTCTTATTTGTTTGCAGAATGCGCAAAACGACCATTTTTTAATTAATTGTTTTAATGTTATTTTTTGTTATAATAAAGTTATTAATTGTGTTAATATTATTTTTTAATTGTATTAACGCTTTTTGTTATAATAACGTTATTAATTGTGTTAATATTATTATTAATTGTTTTAACGTTATTTTTTGGTTATAATAACGTTATTAATTGTGTTAATATTATTATTAATTGTTTTAACGTTATTTTTTGGTTATAATAACGTTATTAATTGTGTTAATATTATTATTAATTGTTTTAACGTTATTTTTTGGTTATAATAACGTTATTAATTGTGTTAATATTATTATTAATTGTTTTAACGCTATTTTTTGGTTATAACGTCATTAATTGTATTATTGTTAATTTTTGGTTAAGTTATTCAAAACGTTTTCATTAGTGCAAACGCATGTACCCAGCTAACAATTTTAGGTTCTAAAAATGTTCCCTTAACGTTGCTATTAAGTTGTTTAGCATTATTCTTGAAATGTTCGTAGAATGTACAAAACGTTCAGTTTTTTTATTAATTGTTTTAACGTTAATTTTTGGTTATAATAACGTTGTTAATTGTGTTAATGTTATTATTTATTGCATTATTGTAAATTTTTGGTTATCATAACGTTATTGTTTTAATACTATTATTAATTGTATAAATGTTTATAATTTTTTTCATTATTCAAAACTAAATTACATTTAAATGTTAGTACAAACACATGTACCCAGCTAACAATTATAGGTTTTAAAAATGTTCTCTTAATGTTGCAATTAAGTTATTTGGCGTTATTTTGGAAAAGTTCGTAGAATGTTCAAAATGACCAGTTTTTAATTAATTGTATGAATGTAATATTTTGGTTATAATAACATTATTAATTGTGTTAAAATTATTATTAGTTGTAATAACGTTATAACCACTAATCTGTATTTTTTATGTATTTTATTAACGTTAATTTTGGTTTATAATAATATTATCAATTGTGTTAATATTATTATTAATTGTATTAACATAAATTTTTGGTTATACTAACATTTTTAATTGTATTAGAATACTTATTAATTGTATTAACGTTAACGTTATAATGTTTAAGTTACAATTACGCTAACAATTTCAGGTTCTAAGAATGTTCCCTTAACGTTGACAGTACGTTATTCAGCCTTATTTTTGAAATGTCAATTTTTAAGACTGTACTAATTTTTACTTTTGGTCATAATAACATTATACAACACGTTTTCATAACATTTCATTATATTCATAATGTTAATGTTTTCAGAACATTCCTTCACATTATATTGATGTTCTAAGAATGCTTTTCAATCAACATTACAAGAACGCTCCAAGAACATTATTTTAATGACGTTGCATTCTAACATTTACACAACTTTTAAGCAACGTTACATTACAGAATGTTCTGAGATGTTTCCCGCTAGCTGGAGCACATTAATATATTAAATGAACTTGCCAATGTGTCTTCTTGCGCTCACAAAGAGGCCAAATGAAAGCAGAAAATCTCCTAATGGTCTGCTTCTCTGCCAGGCTCTCTCTGTCCTCATGGGCTCCCTAATCCTTTAATTGACTTCATTGTATTCGTGATTGAATAATTAAAAACATCCATTAAGGTCAAAATGGAGTGACAGTAAGAGACACAAACATTCTAACATGAGCGAGATTAAAAAGTTTGCCAACGCTCCTGTGTAATACTTTATACTTTTGACTTTTTGTATGACCTCAGGAACGTTATGAAACATTATAACATTTATTTCCTGCTGCGTATTTAGAAAGCATAACGCAGTAAAGCCTGACAGATAACCAGTGTTAGATGTTATGATGAATCTGCAAGGTATATCTTACAAATTAAATATATGATACACTACAATGCAAATCATGAACATCTCTATAATGCATTACACATTAACACTTCAAGAGTGAGATGTTTTCTGAACATCACTGAAAACTGAATTGCGCATTATTTCATACAAGAAATGTGCATTATTTTATATTTGTACAATTTACTATATACTCATAATATTCAGAATACTATTAAGTCTGTATGTATATATGCATTTTACTCTCAGTTATGTTACTTTAGCTAGAAAAAAAGAATAAATAATTGTTTTTATTATTATCACTAATTAAGCATCTATCTATTGATATATATTATGTTGATTTTCAGAAATATGCCATTTAAATAATAGCTGACAGGCTGCAAAAATTGATTATGTTTCAGTATAAATAACCCTAACCCTCATATTAAAAATAAATAGACCAAGACACATTTATTTAAGAAGCAAAATAACATATCAAAGCTTTTTAATGCTCAATATAAAGAAAAACTATCAACCAATATTCTCAGAAAAGGGGTCCGTTCACGCAAAAATGAAAATGCTGTCATCATTTACTCGGCATTCACTTGTCACAAACCATTTTGAGTTTCTGTCTTCTGCTATACACAAAAGAACATATTTTGAAGAATGTTGGAAAACATCAACCATTGGACATGGCTGCTTTTTTCCCCAACATTCTTCAGAATATCTCCTTTTGCGCACAAAAAAAAAGAAACATAAAAATTTGGAAGCTCTTGAGTGTGAGTAAACAATAAAGAAATTAAGATTTCTGTGTGAACTACCCCTTTAAGAGGAAATAATGTTGCTCTTCTTACATCACTGGTAGATATTTTCCAAGCTTTAATAATTATTATTAATATTATGCATAATTTTGGTTCTCAAATGTATGCCTCTTCATTGAACAATACTGAATAGTCCAGAATAAAGTGGAAGAACATTATTTATTCATTCATTTGTCTTCCTTTGGCTTAGTCCCTTATTTATCAGGGGTCGCCACAGCGGAATGAACCGCCAACTATTCTAGCAAATGTTTTATGCAGTGGATGCTCTTCCAGCCGCTACCCAGTAATGGGAAACACCTATACACACTCATTCACACACATACGCACTACAGCTACAGCGCATGTGTTTGGACTGTGGGGGAAACCGGAGCACCGGGAGGAAACCCACGCCAACACAGGGAGAACATGCAAACTCCACACAGAAATGCCAACTGATTCAGCTGGGACTTGAACAAGCGACTTTCTTGCTGTGAGGCGATTGTGCTAAACACTGAGCCACCGTGCCACCCAGAACAACATCATTTAGAACATAATTTCAGTGTATATTAGGCAACTTAATTTGTTTACATTCAATCCACATAAATTTGTAAAAATGATTAAGTTAACTTAATTGGTTTGTGTTGAGACAACATGAAGGAATTATATGGAGCCCTGCATTTTTACAGTGTAAATTATATTACACTTAAATAAATTGCCATTGCTGTTTGTACAAACTCAGAAATAAAGGTACAGGAGTTGTCACTGGGGTGGTACCTTTTCAAAAGGGTCCATATTGGTACCTCAAAAGTAACTTTTGTACTTTTAAGGTACTAATATGTACCGTTGAGGTATTAATATGGACCTTTAAGGTACACATTTGTACCATTTGGAAAGATACCACCCCAGTGACAGCTCCTGTACCTTTATTTCTGAGAGTGTACTTGAGCCAAAACAACACAATTCTTGAGATTTTTTTTTTTTGCAGGGACAGCTTGATTATTTCACATCTAATCCACCTAAATCAAATAACGAACAATCAAAATCAGAAAAGTTATGTTTATTAGTTACCATAACTTTATCAGTTACTAATAACTTTACCTAATTAACTACAGTAGTAACGAAACAACACAATTCAAGAGATTTTTTTGGAAACAACTTGATTGTTTTATGTTCAGTCAACTTAATTTCTTCATATTGTCCCAACACAAACTGCCTGTGTGGAAGCCTGCATTTTTTATTTTTCAATTTAATTCAATTCAAGTTTATTTGTAAAGCGCTTTTCACAATAATTATTGTTTTAAAGCAGCTTTAAGGTGCACATTATTGTGTTACAATCAAATTCAGATTATTAGTTACCATAACTTTATCAGTTACTAATAACTTTACCTAATTAACTAGTAACTAATAGCTTTTTAACAGTTATTACACTGAAAAAAACAAATGATTAATTGGATTTACAACATTTTTTAAGGTAAGTGGTTGCAAACTATTTATATGGGCTGAATGTAAACAAACAAATTAGGTTGAACGTTACTAAATTTAATTTGTTTGTTTACATTCAGATATTGTTTGCAACCACTTACCTTAAAAAATGTAGTAAATCCAATCAATCATTTTACAGTGTACACACACAAAAAGATGACTGACATCCAAAGCTAACAAATGTGTAATTTAGGTCAGCTATCATATGACAAGATGCTGAGCACAGTCACTTAAAATTCCTAAAATACACTTAAATATGCACTTTGCTGCTTGTTCAAACTACTTATTTAAAATGAGCCAAAACAACACAATTTTTAAGCTTTATTTGGGGACAACTTAATTTTTTTATGTTCAATGCACTTAAGTAAAAACAGTTAACTTTATCCATTTGTGTTGGGACAACATGAGGGAATAGTGTTGATAAAAAATAGTGTTGAAAATAAAACCCAGCATTTTATTTTACAGTGTAATATAAAGTGTAATGTAGTGTAATAACACTCAAAAAATGCCTTTGGTGTTATTTAAAATGAGCCGAAACAACACAATTCAAGAGATTTTTTTGGAAACAACTTGATTGTTTTATGTTCAGTCAACTTAATTTCTTCATATTGTCCCAACACAAACTGCCTGTGTGGAAGCCTGCATTTTTTATTTTTCAATTCAATTCAAGTTTATTTGTAAAGCGCTTTTCACAATAATTATTGTTTTAAAGCAGCTTTAAGGTGCACATTATTGTGTTACAATCAAATTCAGCTTATTAGTTACCATAACTTTATTAGTTACTATAATAACTTTATCTTACTTTACTTTAATTAACTACAGTAGTGACGAATAGCTTTTTAACAGTTGTTACACTGAAAAAAACAAATGATTCATTGGATTTACAACATTTTTTAAGGTAAGTGGTTGCAAACTATTTATATGAGCTGAATTAAAACAAACAAATTAGGTGGAACGTTACTAAATTTAATTTGTTTGTTTAAATTCAGATATTGTTTACAACCACTTACCTTAAAAAATGTAGTAAATCCAATCAATCATTTTACAGTGTACACACACAAAAGATGACTGACATCCAAAGCTAACAAATGTAGAGTTTAAGTCAGCCAGAACATGACAAGATGCCGAGCACAGTCACTTAAAATTGCTGAAATACATTTAAATATGCACTTTGCTGCTTGTTCAAACTACTTATTTAAAATGAGCCAAAACAACACAATTTTTAAGCTTTATTTGCGGACAACTTAATTTTTTTATGTTCAATGCACTTAAATTTGTAAAAACAGTTAACTTTATTAATTTGTGTTGGGACAACATGAGGGAATAGTGTTGATAAAAATAGTGTTGAAAATAAAACCCAGCATTTTATTTTACAGTGTAGTATAAAGTGTAATGTAGTGTAATAACACTCAAAAAAAATGCCTTTGGTGTTATTTAAAATGAGCCGAAACAACACAATTCAAGAGATTTTTTTGGAAACAACTTGATTGTTTTATGTTCAGTCAACTTAATTTCTTCATATTGTCCCAACACAAACTGCCTGTGTGGAAGCCTGCATTTTTTATTTTTCAATTCAATTCAAGTTTATTTGTAAAGCGCTTTTCACAATAATTATTGTTTTAAAGCAGCTTTAAGGTGCACATTATTGTGTTACAATCAAATTCAGCTTATTAGTTACCATAACTTTATTAGTTACTATAATAACTTTATCTTACTTTACTTTAATTAACTACAGTAGTGACGAATAGCTTTTTAACAGTTGTTACACTGAAAAAAACAAATGATTCATTGGATTTACAACATTTTTTAAGGTAAGTGGTTGCAAACTATTTATATGAGCTGAATTAAAACAAACAAATTAGGTGGAACGTTACTAAATTTAATTTGTTTGTTTAAATTCAGATATTGTTTACAACCACTTACCTTAAAAAATGTAGTAAATCCAATCAATCATTTTACAGTGTACACACACAAAAGATGACTGACATCCAAAGCTAACAAATGTAGAGTTTAAGTCAGCCAGAACATGACAAGATGCCGAGCACAGTCACTTAAAATTGCTGAAATACATTTAAATATGCACTTTGCTGCTTGTTCAAACTACTTATTTAAAATGAGCCAAAACAACACAATTTTTAAGCTTTATTTGCGGACAACTTAATTTTTTTATGTTCAATGCACTTAAATTTGTAAAAACAGTTAACTTTATTAATTTGTGTTGGGACAACATGAGGGAATAGTGTTGATAAAAATAGTGTTGAAAATAAAACCCAGCATTTTATTTTACAGTGTAGTATAAAGTGTAATGTAGTGTAATAACACTCAAAAAAAATGCCTTTGGTGTTATTTAAAATGAGCCGAAACAACACAATTCAAGAGATTTTTTTGGAAACAACTTGATTGTTTTATGTTCAGTCAACTTAATTTCTACATATTGTCCCAACACAAACTGCCTGTGTGGAAGCCTGCATTTTTTATTTTTCAATTTAATTCAATTCAAGTTTATTTGTAAAGCGCTTTTCACAATAATTATTGTTTTAAAGCAGCTTTAAGGTGCACATTATTGTGTTACAATCAAACTCAGATTATTAGTTACCATAACTTTATCAGTTACTAATAACTTTACCTTACTTTACTTTAATTAACTACTTCAATTAACTAATTTACTTTAATTAACTACAGTAGTGACGAATAGCTTTTAAACAGTTATTACACTGAAAAAAAACAAATGATTCATTGGATTTACAACATTTTTTAAGGTAAGTGGTTGCAAACTATTTATATGAGCTGAATTAAAACAAACAAATTAGGTTGAACGTTACTAAATTTAATTTGTTTGTTTAAATTCAGATATTGTTTGCAACCACTTACCTTAAAAAATGTAGTAAATCCAATCAATCATTTTACAGTGTGCACACACAAAAAGATGACTGACATCCAAAGCTAACAAATGTATAATTTAGGTCAGCTAACATATGACAAGATGCTGAGCACAGTCACTTAAAATTCCTGAAATACACTTAAATATGCGCTTTGCTGCTTGTTCAAACTACTTATTTAAAATGAGCCAAAACAACACAATTTTTAAGCTTTATTTGGGGACAACTTAATTTTTTTATGTTCAATGCACCTAAATTTGTAAAAACAGTTAACTTTATCGATTTGTGTTGGGACAACATGAGGGAATAGTGTTGATAAAAAATAGTGTTGAAAATAATATCCAGCATTTTATTTTACAGTGTAGTATAAAGTGTAATGTAGTGTAATAACACTCAAAAAATATGCCTTTGGTGTTATTTAAAATGAGCCGAAACAACACAATTCAAGAGATTTTTTTTGGAAACAACTTGATTGTTTTATGTTCCGTCAACTTAATTTCTTCATATTGTCCCAAGACAAACTGCCTGTGTGGAAGCCTGCATTTTTTATTTTTCAATTCAATTCAAGTTTATTTGTAAAGCGCTTTTCACAATAATTATTGTTTTAAAGCAGCTTTAAGGTGCACATTATTGTGTTACAATCAAATTCAGCTTATTAGTTACCTTAACTTTATCAGTTACTAATAACTTTACCTTACTTTACTTTAATTAACTACTTCAATTAACTAATTTACTTTAATTAACTACAGTAGTGACGAATAGCTTTTTAACAGTTATTACACTGAAAAAAAACAAATGATTCATTGGATTTACAACATTTTTTAAGGTAAGTGGTTGCAAACTATTTATATGGGCTGAATGTAAACAAACAAATTAGGTGGAACGTTACTAAATTTAATTTGTTTGTTTAAATTCAGATATTGTTTGCAACCACTTACCTTAAAAAATGTAGTAAATCCAATCAATCATTTTACAGTGTACACACACAAAAAGATGACTGACATCCAAAGCTAACAAATGTATAATTTAGGTCAGCTAACATATGACAAGATGCTGAGCACAGTCACTTAAAATTCCTGAAATACACTTAAATATGCTCTTTGCTGCTTGTTCAAACTACTTATTTAAAATGAGCCAAAACAACACAATTTTTAAGCTTTATTTGGGGACAACTTAATTTTTTTATGTTCAATGCACTTAAATTTGTAAAAACAGTAACTTTATCGATTTGTGTTGGGACAACATGAGGGAATAGTGTTGATAAAAAATAGTGTTGAAAATAATACCCAGCATTTTATTTTACAGTGTAATATAAAGTGTAATGTAGTGTAATAACACTCAAAAAATGTCTTTGGTGTTATTTAAAATGAGCCGAAACAACACAATTCAAGAGATTTTTTTGGAAACAACTTGATTGTTTTATGTTCAGTCAACTTAATTTCTACATATTGTCCCAACACAAACTGCCTGTGTGGAAGCCTGCATTTTTTATTTTTCAATTTAATTCAATTCAAGTTTATTTGTAAAGCGCTTTTCACAATAATTATTGTTTTAAAGCAGCTTTAAGGTGCACATTATTGTGTTACAATCAAATTCAGATTATTAGTTACCTTAACTTTATCAGTTACTAATAACTTTACCTTACTTTACTTTATTTAACTACTTCAATTAACTAATTTACTTTAATTAACTACAGTAGTGACGAATAGCTTTTTAACAGTTATTACACTGAAAAAAACAAATGATTCATTGGATTTACAACATTTTTTAAGGTAAGTGGTTGCAAACTATTTATATGGGCTGAATTAAAACAAACTAATTAGGTTGAACGTTACTAAATTTAATTTGTTTGTTTACATTCAGATATTGTTTGCAACCACTTTCCTTAAAAAATGTAGTAAATCCAATCAATCATTTTACAGTGTGCACACACAAAACGATGAGTGACATCCAAAGCTAACAAATGTAGAGTTTAGGTCAGCTATCATATGACAAGATGCTGAGCACAGTCACTTAAAATTCCTGAAATACACTTAAAATGCTCTTTGCTGCTTGTTCAAACTACTTATTTAAAATGAGCCAAAACAACACAATTTTTAAGCTTTATTTGGGGACAACTTAATTTTTTATGTTCAATGCACTTAAGTTTGTAAAAACAGTTAACTTTATCGATTTGTGTTGGGACAACATGAGGGAATAGTGTTGATAAAAAATAGTGTTGAAAATAATACCCAGCATTTTATTTTACAGTGTAATATAAAGTGTAATGTAGTGTAATAACACTCAAAAAATATGCCTTTGGTGTTATTTAAAATGAGCCGAAACAACACAATTCAAGAGATTCTTTTTGGAAACAACTTGATTGTTTTATGTTCAGTCAACTTAATTTCTTCATATTGTCCCAACACAAACTGCCTGTGTGGAAGCCTGCATTTTTTATTTTTCAATTCAATTCAAGTTTATTTGTAAAGCGCTTTTCACAATAATTATTGTTTTAAAGCAGCTTTAAGGTGCACATTATTGTGTTACAATCAAATTCAGCTTATTAGTTACCATAACTTTATTAGTTACTAATAACGTTACCTAATTAACTAGTAACTAATAGCTTTTTAACAGTTATTACACTGAAAAAAACAAATGATTCATTGGATTTACTACATTTTTTTAAGGTAAGTGGTTGCAAACTATTTATATGGGCTGAATTTAAATACAGAAATTGATTTGAACATTACTAAATTTAGTTTGTTTGTTTACATTCAGCCCATATCAACTGTTTGCAACCACTTACCTTAAAAAATGTAGTAAATCCAATGAATCACTTTTCCAGTGTATATATAAACAGTACATTTTACAGTGTACACACAAATAAGATGACTGACATCTAAAGCTAACAACAGTATTATTTAAGTCAGCTACCACATGACAAGATGCTGAGCACATGTAGTCATTTAAAATTCCTGAAATACTCCACCAATGGACAATATACAGCTGATAAGAGCCCGCTTGTACAGTGTGTACAGTAAAGAGACACTTACACTGCAGGCTAGTGTTGTTGCTCCACGAGAAGGGCTCCAGGCCAGAGAAGAAGGAGCTGGCTTTCCTCAGCATGCATGAACTCTGAGCGGACACGTCAAACAGGGGTCTCTGTCCCACCCCGAGAGCCTCCACACAGTCAAACATGATGCTACAAAACTCCTGTCCCAGACGTGCTGATTTGTCAGTCAGTGAAGCAACAGCTCAGATTATGACCAGCAATAACAACACAGTAGAGCTTTCACACAATCTGCTGCTAAATCCTTTCTCAGGTGAAGCTTTTCCCTTTTTGTTGCACGTCTTTAATGTTTTGACCATCAGTTTGCTGGGATCATGAGCTTCCTCAAACTGTCAAGAGTGTAAAGTGTGTTTCTCCAGGACCCGCGGTGCTTTACTGGCCACGGTTTAGCTCAGCCCACAGCGGAGAGTATAAAAAAGGAGGAGGAGAAACACAGAGGGAGGGAAGGAGGGAACTAGGCGGGCGCTTTCTGTGCTTTGGCTGAAAGAGCAAAACTTTCCCTTCCATTTTCTTCTAGAGTGATCTATCTGTCAGCCTGCATCATATTTTATACCTTCACAAAATGAAAACAAACAACACAACCTCCTTTTACTCCCTTCATCCATCAATCCTCTGCTGCTCTTAGAGTTACTTAGAGTTTTTGTCTTGTTTTTGGTCTAAATATCTAAAAAAAAAAAGCTTACATTAAGCTTTTTCTAGACGAGAGCAAAATATTGGTTTGTTTTTAGAAGCAATGAGTCCAAATTAACTGAGTTTTACCTTATAAAAAGCAATATAATGATATCCTTTTGAAAAAGTTTTTCATTTTGACCGAAGATTATTTTACTCACCCCATAGGCAGATTATTTTGCTCGTTTTAAGGAAAAATGTATTCATTTATTAACAGTTTGTGCAGATACAATATCATATACACACAAAAATAAGTAACACGTTGTTCTGCTTTTTCACAAACAAGAACTAATGGCCAAATAACAATGTAGCTACTAACTAACACAATAAATGTTAAACAATTTATTAAATAATAATAATAATAATAATAATAATAATAATAATAATAATAATAATAATATTCATTCATCCATTTTCTTGTCGGCTTTGTCCCTTGCGGGGTCGCCACAGCGGAATGAACCGCCAACTTATCCAGCACGATTTTACGCAGCGGATGCCCTTCCAGCCGCAACCCATCTCTGGGAACTTCCACACACACATTCACACACATACACTATGGACAATTTAGCTTACCCAATTCACCTGTACTGCATGTCTTTGGACTGTGGGGGAAACCGGAGCACCCGGAGGAAACCCACGCGAACCCAGGGAGAACATGCAAACTCCACACAGAAACGCCAACTGACCCAGCCCAGCCGAGGTTCGAACCTGCGACCCAGCGACGTTCTTGCTGTGAGGCAACAGCACTACCTACTGCGCCACTGGGTTGCCCATAATAATAATAATAAAATAATAATAATTAAATAATTAAATAAAAAAATAAATAAAATAATAATAATAATAATAATTAAATAATAATAATTAAATAATTAAATAAAAAATTAAATAAAATAATAGTAATAATAATAATTAAATAATAATAATAATATTATTAATAATAATAATTAAATAACAATAATAATAATAATAATTGAATAATAATAATTGAATAATATTAATAATAATAATAATTAAATAACAATAATAATAATAATTGAATAATAATAATAATAATAATGAAATAATAATAATAATGATGAAATAATAATAATAATAATAATAATAATGATGAAATAATAATAATAATAAAATAATAATTAAATAATAATAATAAAAATAATAATTAAATAATAATAATAATAATTAAATAATTAAATAATAATAATAATAATAATAATAATAATATAATAAACTAATAATAAAAAACCCTTATTTCTCTTCTGCTTTAAGATAAATAGTATTACACTGCAAAAAAGCTTTTCTTACCTATAGTTTATGTCTTGTTTCTAGTCCAAATATCTAAAAATGTTTAAATTAAGCAGTATTTTCTAAACAAGTAAAAAATATTGTCTTGTTTTAAGAAATAGTAAGTTAAAATTTGTGAAATGAATTAGTTTTTCTTTAAAACAAGCAATATAATGATATTCTTTTGAAAAAGTTTTTCATTTTGACCTGAGATTATTTTACTCACCCCATAGGCAGATTATTTAGCTTGTTTTAAGGAAAAACTCTTAACAGTTTGTGCAGATACAATGTCATATACACACAAAAATAAGTAACATACTGTTCTGCTTTTTCACAAACAAGAACTAATGGCCATAATAACAATGTAGTTATTAAATAACACAATAAATGTAAAATAATAATAATAATAATAATAATAATAATAATAATAATAATAATAATAATAATCAAATAGTAATAATTAAATAATAATAATAATAATAATAATAAAATAATAATCAAATAATAATAATAATTAAATAATAATAATAATAATAATAATAATAATAATAATAAAATAATACTACTATTAATAATAATAAAATAATACTACTACTACTAATAATAATAATTAAATAATAATAATAATAATAATAATAATAATAATCATAATTAAATAATAATAACAAAATAATAATAATAATAATAATAATAATAAAATAATACTACTACTACTAATAATAATAATAAAATAATACTACTACTACTACTAATAATAATTAAATAATAATAATAATAATAATAATAATCATAATTAAATAATAATAATTAAATAATAATAATAATAAACTAATAATAAAAAAACCCTTATTTCTCTTCTGCTTCAAGATAAAAAGTATTCCGCTGCAAAAAAAGCTTTTCTTACCTATAGTTTTTGTCTTGTTTCTAGTCCAAATATCTAAACATGTTTGAATTAAGCAGTATTTTCTAGACAAGTAAAAAAGATTGTCTTGTTTTAAGAAATAATGAGTTAAAATTAAGTGAGTTTTTTCTTAAAACAAGCAAAATCTGCCAATGGGGTAAGCAAAATAATCTTATGTCAAAAGGAAAAACAAGATTAAGAACTGCACAAAAATGATCCTTTATTTGTCAATAATATGTCCCTGTAAATATCCTTAGTGTAAATAAAAGAAATTTTTGCATTGCTAATTGTATATTGTTTTGTATTTTAGGATTATGTTGTTGTATTTTGCACTGTCTGTAAGTTGCACTGTCTGTATTTACTGTCTGGTGTATTTACTGTACAGTTTTTACTCATCACAGTACACGACAATAAAAGTGATTAGATTTGATTTGAGGAACAAAAGCTGTTGTCGTCATACTGCCCCCTAGTGTTCATTTGAACCTAGAAACTGCAGTCAAACATAAGGCACAACATAAAGGAATTGTATGTAACCCAGCATATTTTACAGCGTATTAACATGAAGAATTGTTTTGTCTTTAGTGCTTCCATCTGCAGTCTTTCCAGATCCCTCTTCTGTTGTCCTTTCTCAATAAAACGGCATCAATAAAAGGTCAGCACTGAAATAAAAGAGCTAAAGTTTCCATCCAGTGTTTGCTTTGACTGTAAAAGTTTACTGATGCACAGTGTGACTATTTGAAGCCTATCGCCACCTTAAGGCAAGTCGAAGCCTGGCAAACCCTGCTGACTCTCTGTGTGTGTGTGCTGTTTTTTCTGGCGGTCCCATCCTTCGCTTCTCCTCCACGCTTTGACTTTTCAGTTCCCGACTACATCATCTTTATTTTTCTCTCAGTTTGTCATTTCGTCAAGTGCACCGCAACTTAATGCCGTCCAGATCTGCGGTAACTCTTCCAAACAGTCGCTACTGAAATATGCCGAAATCTACGTCAACTGTCCCTGTTGACTCTGTATTGCATTTCTTTATTCTCTTGCAATGCCTTCCAAACTCGTCTTGACCCAGCCAAAGTCTGCATCCAATGTTCTTACTTTGACATGTTTTTCATGGTCGTGCGGATTATTCAGAACATGGTGCTAAAGACTACAAATATATTCGTCCGTGCTTATTTACCAAGACTGTCTGCATCAGTGAGGAAACTTTGATTTAATGCTGAGTTTTCACTGCAGTTTGACATTTTCCCGAGCAAAACAGCATGTCATCTATTTACTTGACGACTGCTCGTCAGTCTTTTAAATGAAGCAATTTTGACGAAAAGCATTTATTGTGCAATATGTATGTGGTTTGACAGCTTTCTGCAGTTCATTTTAAATCCAAACACACCGGAGCGTCTGCATCGCTGTCTCATTATAATCACATTTCCTCCAGGGGAGTGTGAGAGAAACAGTGTGGCATTACATTTACACAAACCCACAGCCTATATGATCCTCTCGCTCTGCTTTTCCCCTTTCCTCCCTCATCCAAGAGGACTGAACTCTCAAACACAGCCCCAGTGGGGTGCTAACTTTCCCCAAAACTTCTGCCCACCCTCTCTCTCTCTCGTTCAGTCGTTTTCTCTCTCTAGTTCACTTGTCTTTTCTCTGGCGCCTGGCTCTCTACATCTGCCTCTGCTCTCTATAGCTGTTTTTCACTGTATTGTATGAATTTATTTTCATTTTAAAATGTATGTAGTTACACTTTATGTTGATCATTCCTTTTAAAAAGCCCACTTACTCTGGTAGAAGGTCAGCTAACTCTAGTGGAATGGTCCACTAACTCTAGTGGAATGGTCCACTTACTCTAGTGAAATGGTCCACTAACTCTAGTGGAATGGTCCACTAACTCTAGTGGAATGGTCCACTAACTCTAGTGAAATGGTCCACTAACTCTAGTGGAATGGTCCACTAACTCTAGTGGAATGGTCCACTAACTCTAGTGAAATGGTCCACTAACTCTAGTGGAATGGTCCACTTACTCTAGTGAAATGGTCCACTAACTCTAGTGGAATGGTCCACTAACTCTAGTGGAATGGTCCACTAACTCTAGTGAAATGGTCCACTAACTCTAGTGGAATGGTCCACTAACTCTAGTGGAATGGTCCACTAACTCTAGTGGAATGGTCCACTAACTCTAGTGGAATGGTCCACTAACTCTAGTGAAATGGTCCACTAACTCTAGTGAAATGGTCCACTAACTCTAGTGAAATGGTCCACTAACTCTAGTGAAATGGTCCACTAACTCTAGTGAAATGGTCCACTAACTCTAGTGAAATGGTCCACTAACTCTAGTGAAATGGTCCACTAACTCTAGTGAAATGGTCCACTAACTCTAGTGAAATGGTCCACTAACTCTAGTGAAATGGTCCACTAACTCTAGTGGAATGGTCCACTAACTCTAGTGAAATGGTCCACTAACTCTAGTGGAATGGTCCACTAACTCTAGTGAAATGGTCCACTAACTCTAGTGAAATGGTCCACTAACTCTAGTGAAATGGTCCACTAACTCTAGTGAAATGGTCCACTAACTCTAGTGGAATGGTCCACTAACTCTAGTGAAATGGTCCACTAACTCTAGTGGAATGGTCCACTAACTCTAGTGAAATGGTCCACTAACTCTAGTGGAATGGTCCACTAACTCTAGTGGAATGGTCCACTAAC
This sequence comes from Danio kyathit, assembly GCA_903798195.1. NCBI lineage: Eukaryota > Metazoa > Chordata > Actinopteri > Cypriniformes > Danionidae > Danio > Danio kyathit. The sequence goes on along the minus strand of LR812529.1, from coordinate 2,694,359 downwards.
TCTAGTGAAATGGTCCACTAACTCTAGTGGAATGGTCCACTAACTCTAGTGAAATGGTCCACTAACTCTAGTGGAATGGTCCACTAACTCTAGTGAAATGGTCCACTAACTCTAGTGAAATGGTCCACTAACTCTAGTGGAATGGTCCACTAACTCTAGTGGAATGGTCCACTAACTCTAGTGGAATGACCCAGTAACTCTAGTGGAATGGTCCACTAACTCTAGTGAAATGGTCCACTAACTCTAGTGGAATGACCCAGTAACTATAGTGGAATGACCCAGTAACTCTAGTGGAATGGTCAACTAACTCTAGTGGAATGGTCCACTAACTCTAGTAGAATGGTCCACTAACTCTAGTGGAATGACCCAGTAACTCTAGTGGAATGGTCCACTAACTCTAGTAGAATGGTCAACTAACTCTAGTGGAATGGTCCACTAACTCTAGTAGAATGGTCCACTAACTCTAGTAGAATGGTCCACTAACTCTAGTGGAATGGTCAACTAACTCTAGTGGAATGGTCCACTAACTCTAGTAGAATGGTCAACTAACTCTAGTAGAATGGTCCACTAACTCTAGTGGAATGGTCAACTAACTCTAGTGGAATGGTCAACTAACTCTAGTGGAATGGTCCACTAACTCTAGTGGAATGGTCAACTAACTCTAGTGGAATGGTCAATCAACTTAATTAGAATAGTCCATCATAATGTCACCTTAATTGGCAAACACTCTAGAAGAATAGACAAATGACTTTATTCAAACTTAAGCACAATAGTCCACTACCACCATAAGAACAGTGCCAACGAACTCAAAAAAAAAAAAAAAAAAAAAAAAAAAAAAAAAAATAGACTAATTCTTGTAGAAAGGTTACCTAGCTCTAACAGCATAGTCAACAAACCAGCAGAATACTTGACTAACTCTAGTGGAAGAGCCCAATAAGCAAAGGTAGATCTTTCACAGTATTTCCTATTATATTTGTCTTCAGGAGAAAGTCTTATCCTCTTTAATCTGGCTGTAATACTGTAAATGCAGTTTTAGGATAATATAATTAGCCCCCTTAAGGACTTAATTAACCTAGTTAAGCCTTTAAATGTCACTTTAAGCTGAATATTAGTGTCTTACAAAATAACTAGCAAATTATTATGTACTGTCATCATGACAAAACCAAAAAAAAAAATGCTATCAGAAATGAGTTATTGAAACTATTATATTTGAATTCTCTCTGTTAAACAGCATTTTGGGAAATATTTGAGAAATAAGTCAAACTTCACAGGAGTAGTAATAACTTTGTACATTCTTAGATATTTTTGACAATTCAAGCATCGCCCTCAAGGGGAAAAGCCAATTTTCCTTCTAAATACTTCAGATAAAACAGTGATGTAGAAAATATTTGACTTATTAATACCCAAAAATCATTTATGAAATGCATTTTCATTCAAATGCAACCAAGACGTTAACAAACACTCTCCTGCTTTACTTTTGGTCGTCTGTCCTGTTTTGCAGACATCTGTTAATCTGCACATACGTTACCCCCTATTTCACCCCATACCTTTGCTCTCTCTGCCTCAACATTTTCACCTGTCTTTCAACACGTCCCTCTCCCTCCCTTTCTCCCTCGCTCTCATTCTCTTGTTCTCTCTCTCTCACACACACACACACACTCCGCAGTGACACACAGCAGGGAGCAGCGCTGCACAATCTCAGCCAGTTCTGTTCTCTCCACACCTTGAGGCAATTACACCCCCCTTCACACACACACTGCAGAAAGGAAGAGGGAATGCAGACAGGAAAAGGCGCCCCATTCTGTCTCTTTCTCAGGCCCTCCTGCTTTTCATCTGTCTGCCAATCATTGCTGTCCATGTGCCTTCTCTATCTTTTTGTTGTTGTGGTATATTGTCTCTGCCGTCCTCCATTGGTGTCGGTGGCTCATCTGCAGGCTTTCGCAGAATCAAATGCAGGCTTTTTTTTACTACCGAGCACTGGCGTCATGGGATGCCCAGACAGACTGAACAAAACCCACTCTGTTCAAACGGTTGGCGAGGAACATAAACCTGGCGCTCGTATAGTTTGTGGTTGGAGCTGTGCAGCATTCGGGTTTGGATTTCTGACTGCATGTGTGCTCGATTTGCTTGTGTTGGAATGTGTGGTTCCTTGGGGGTCTGTAGTGTGTGTGTGTGTGTGTGTTGGTCATGAATTGTAATCTGACCCTCAAGGGGAAAATAGGCCTTCCTTCATGACAGGGCACACATACAGGCTTTTGTGCACAATTAACTCCATTTACAATGCTTACAATCTGCATAATGTTCACTTGGGCTGCATCCGAAACCGCCTACTTCTATACTATACAGTACGCTAAAATCAGTATGCGAGCCGAGTAGTATGTCCGAATTCATAGAATTCGAAAATCAGTATGCGAGAAGTACCTGGATGACTTACTACTTCCGGCAAGATTCTGAAGTGCCCATCCCATGCACGCTGCGCTATCCCATGATGCCCCGCGAGAGAATTCATGAATGGAAGTGAAGTGACGCAACTGACGCAGGTAGGTCACGTGACCATGACAAAATGGCGGATGTAGTACGTCCGAATTCCATTCATACTTCTTACATTCATACTGTATAGAACGTACTTTTCTAACGGCCGAGTAGTACGTTTAAATTTAAATGCAGTGCCTACTGAGTAGTAGGCGGTTTCGGACGCAGCCTAAAAGTACACGTAAAATCAAAACTAACCATAGTGATTTTATGAGCTCATTGCTAGTTTTGCGGTGAACAATTCATCTGTGCATGTCGTCTAGAACAAATCAAATGTTTGCCCTTGTAATCTGCAAACGCACTTCCTGTTTGTGTTCAATTCTCAGATTAGGTCTGTCTGAGGTAGTGGGCGTGGCTAACATATTTAACCACGCCCCTCCAGCGGTCAGTCAACAAACAGAAATGGTGAGCAGGAGGAGTCTGTTAGGTTGTAATAACTCTCCTTAAACCCTTTTCCCCATCTTTCTGAATGAAACGCCTACTTTACTATATCCAATCAGCTCGCAGTAGAGAAAAACAAGCCACGCCCACAATTTTCTCATTTAATATTCCGTTTCTCTAGGAACTGCGTCACAATACGAAAAAAAAATGGTCGCAGCTTCCAGTTCATGCGGACTTTAAAGCTAATGCCATCATAAAAATGAGAGTATCTAAATGTATATTTTAAAAAGAGATGATATACGTCAAGTGCAACCGTCGTGACGTCATTTTGGACAAAATCAGACCAAGACGAAGTTCAATTGGATGCTGATCTTTGTTGAAAAGTTCAGTTCAGCTGATTAACGCTTTCAACCATTGGTGGAAACAAACTACTATTGGTCCTTGGTGATGTAATTGGTGGGCGTGGTTTAGAGGCCCTGCCTTCTTTGACATATTTATTCTGTCGTTGGCGTGGAACGACCATTATAGAATCTGTAGTTTCGGTTTTTAGTCTTCTTCCCTGCGTATTGAGGCAGTGTTAACGTTAACTGTTATGCTTTTTAGGCTAATGATTTCAGTCATGCCTTTAATAGACTTTGATTGAGATGTTTGCAAACAGTTTATCACAGTAGTTTAGTTGTAGGGTAGTATTTGGGTAGTATTTTGGGGTCTTTTATCCAGCTCCTCCAGGATTGTGCATAAATAATTGCAGTGTGATATGACTGTATATCGGCACTGGAGGGAGGTGTGCGTTGGCTCGAAGCCACAGGCCGAGTGCCTTAAGGGGATCACACAAAAGAAGCGCCACTCGGCGCCACGCAGCGTCGCGCCACGCAGCGCCATGCATTTCAGAATTCTAAACATAGGTTTCTACCAGGGTACACACACCGGCGCCCAGCCACGACTCACGACACTGTTTATATTTCTGCCGCACCACAGAGCGCCATCTGAATAGTTTCATTTTAAATAGCCTGCGAATGTGTGCGTCTGGTGTGCGATACTTTCAACTGTCATGTGCGTGCCGTGTCGCAGCGCATCCGGTGTGTGACGGCTTATAGTGTCCCACCAGTGCCAATATACAGCCACATCGCACTGCTACTCAAGTGATATTGCATTTATACAACAGTTTGACAGTATAATCGTGTGTATATATATAAAAAAAAAAACACGGAGAGTCTAAAAACCCTTTTGTAAGAGGAACTACTTTCTTTCGCCATTCATTCACATCTGCAGCTGACGTCAGAACAGCATTCACAAACATCACTGTAGAGCTAGTGTCTGAATGATTCTCTAGCGCAATGTCTAAAGCGAAGACAAAGCAGCTGATTTTGCTCACATTTTAAGATTATAAGGCTGAACGGCATGAAATGCCATCAGTCTACAGAGATTTCTCAGTATTTCTCTGTTGCCATTAGGATTTTACAATAATTACCCCTGAAAAAGCCAAAGCAGTGCAAACACTACCAGATTAAACACATTAAAAAACATTAAACACATGCGGGTATTTCTGTTTACTGATCTGATCTAGTCTGCAGTAACGAAAACAGGAGTCTTATTAGAAACAAACAGATGGCAAACCAAAAAGGAACTCAGGGTTATACAAACAGTGGCCAACACAAAATACACATATTCCTGATATGTGAGTCCCATCTCACACTCAATACACTACAATAACTATGGTATAAATACATACAAAAGAGAGAGATCGACTTAGAAAGTCACTTACAAGTTTAATAATGATTTGATCAGCTGTAGTTTAAAACTACGCTGATATTTTCTTCTCTAAGAGCTTATTATGCAGTCTCTGTCGCCATCTTGTGGATGGACAACGTCAGCTGTCTTTGCTCTGCTCAGTATGACGTGCTGTATCTCTGAAATTATAAATATTTAAAATAGGCACTATACTATATATACAGCATACACACACACACACACACGCACACACGCACACACACACACACAGTATTTGTAGCCTAAAATATTTAAAATTATTTTATGATGTTTTTTTTTCTAAACTTATGGCATTATTTGCTTTATTTTTTGTGTTTTGCTGTGAAAATACAGACAAATCTTGCAAATATAAATCCTGAGGGGACCCATTATCAATTTGCATTGTTAATAAGTCTACAGATAGTTCACTTATAAAAGCAGTAAATCCAAAAACAATTTAAACCTCTTATTATTTCAGATGCATTACTTTTTAAAAACATTTTTTATTTATTTTTACTTAAACATTAGGTGTATAGATTGCTAAATAAATTCTACAAATATTTTCAATTAATAATAGGTTTCAGGAATAAAACAACATTTATTAACTTATTTAATTAACATTTATTTCTCAAAAAATATGTTTTTAATAAATGTTAAATAAATAAGTTAATAAATGTTGTTTTATTCCTGAAACCTATTATTAATTGAAAATATTTGTAGAATTTATTTTGCAATCTACTGTATGCACAAGCCCTATAATCCTTCTTTCAAAACCTAAAAAGAGCATTGTGAACATTGTACAAAACATCTCTTTCTTTCTTTCTTTCTTTCTTTTTTTTGTTTTCCACAGAATGTAAAAGAAAGTGGAAGGATGTTGGGAATTCTTACTAATGTCAGAATATTGATATTTGCATGAATGTCTCCTGTAGCTGAACAAACAGAGAGATTCATGCACAGCTTGACAAATGCTAGTGGCACAGAAGCGCTTGACTCTCTGCTGTTTTAATGTCAGAAAGTCATGCCAGCTAACTTGTGATGGGACAGTTTCCCTGCAGCATGTGTGAAAGCCAGCTGATCTCCATCACCACACACTTTCTGTCCGACTTTGCTCCTTACTTTAAATAATAATAATAATAATAATCACAGTCATTGCATCTTCACTGTATTCAAATCAGTTTACTGTATTCTTTTATCATGCAAACACACAATCACTGTTTACAATTTGCTTCTCTCTCTTTCTTTGATTTCCATTTTAAATCTGCAAGTAAAAGATCGTTGTATTTTTTGTGGGCAAAGTTTTTTTGTTTATATTGTGAAATGGGGCGGTACGGTGGCTTAGCGGTTAGTACTGTGGCTTCACAGCAAGAAGGCCGCTGGTTCGAGTCCCAGCTGGGCCAATTGCCGTTTCTGTGTGGAGTTTGCATGTTCTCCCCGTGTTGGTGTGGGTTTCCTCCTGGTGCTCCGGTTTCCCCCACAGTCCAAAGACATGCGTTATAAGGGAATTGAATAAGCAAAATTGGCCGTGGTGTATGAGTGTGTGTGAGAATGTGAGAGTTCTGGGTTGCAGCTGAAAGGGCATCTACTGCGTAAAACATATGCTGGAATAGTTGGTGGTTCATTCTGCAGTGGCGACCCCTGATAAATAAGGCACTACGCCGAAGGAATTGAAGGTTGCAACCATTTGGAGTGCATTATTGACGATTGTAAAGAACATTTGAGCATGCCTATATTTATTTGCAATTTTAAGGTGTCCAAAACTATGAAAATATTCGGATGTTTGGTGACTTTCATTCTTGTGCATTCAAAAACGTCTATTTATTTAAGTAGATGTGAAATCATTAACCCTTTAACAGGCATCATAACCCCCTGGTTGACCTTTTATGCATAGGTTATCATTATTATTTTCATTACTTATTATTATTTATTAGGGGTGTAACGATACACCAAAGGCACGATTCGGTTCGGTTCACGGTTTTGGAGCCACGGTTCGGTTCGGTTCGGTTCGGTTCGGTTTCTGTTTGCTGTGGGGTTAGGGTTGATGTCATCTTAACAGCAATGCTAAGGAACAATAGATTCACTTAATAACAAGAACAACTAAACTTTTTCTTTATTAACTTTGCCATCACATTTTAGTACAGTCAGGATACCGGAGTAAACAACAAAAATGAAATAAATACCTCCAATATAGAGTAGTCAGAAAAAACAATTCTCTTTAGTGCAGCCATCTTAAGAAAGTAAACTAAAATTAAATAAATAACTGCAGTGTAGACTATAGTGAAAGATAAACAGGCTTGTCCTCTCTGAGAACATATGAAATATTTCAGTTAATTTCAGTTAAGATGAACACAGTTTCCATAATTATACTTAACTGATAAATGTCAATGGCTCTGCATACAATGACTTTATCTTGCTGGAGTCTATAGCCGCCTCACTCCACCCCAGGAAGCGTTAATGTCGCAAAACGCACAAAATCGCACTTCAGCAGCGGTTATTTGAAAGCCCACATAAAGATCTGCACTTGAGCGTGTATATTTGAGGGCGTGCAAGAAGTTTTGCGCAGGAATAGAGGAAATCGGCGCGCAAGCAAAGAGAATACACTGCAGTTTTGTCTGAAACTAATGTTACGGTTCTAGCTGGTTGTATTTTAGCCTCCCGTTCGCTCTCGCTCTCTCTCTCTCTCTATCTCTCACTCTCTCTCTCTCTCTCCGTGCCTGTCATTTCTGTATTTCCACCTTCACGACAGCTGATTGGTCAGGAGACCGATCTATCATCACTGGGCGTTGTGGCGCGGGGATATAAAAAGCCTGTCAGGAAAAGCGGAGAAGAGCGCATCTTCCTTTGATCTCGTTTTTCGTGTATTTTGTCAACATGATTATGATTTTCGTTGTTTTTGCTTAACTTTCGTTTGGGCAAAATTATTTAGCATTACTTTTGCCCACTCTGAGATATTTTTGTGATTTTTGTACATTTTTATTTTGATTGATTTGTTTGTTAGTTTTTGGCTCAGCTATTGTTGGCTATTTCCGTTACATTGAGCTATACCTCCTCAAGTTCACTCTTTTTCTCAGAGTAAGGTGGATAGGGAAGATGTCTTACGACTTCCATTTTGCAAACACATAGAAAATGTATTGTTAAAGACATCAGGTAAGAGGTGAACGTCATATTAGTATTTATTTCATTCTACAGTTCAGTATAGGGAAGAATGCGGTGCACGGCGCTGAAAACTGCAATGTCAATATATTGCCTGCGCGCCTATTCTCTCCGTCCATGCACAAAACTCCTGCGTGCCCCCCATATATACTCCGCTCAAGTGCTCCTTAGTGTGTTTATGTAACATGTATGTCTCCAACCTTTATTAGATTTGCTAGAAATATTTATGAATGTCTCCAATAGACCCGAGCGGCATAAATGCTCCCTGAAGTAAAGTGAAACGGCTATAAACTCCATCAAGATAACCTCATCTATACATTTTAAAGTATTATAAAGCATTATCTATTATCTATAAAGTATAATTATGGAAAATGTGTTCATCTTAACTGAAAGCGGTCGTATTTGCCAGCCTCACACGCTGCATGCACCTGTCAGTCAGTTACTGATGCGTGATGCGTAAACACACTAAATCGCACTTCAGCTGCGTGTTTTTGAAAGTGCACTTGAGCAGAGTCTACACGAGGGCACGCAAGAATCCCGTTCACCAACAGAGAAAATCGGCGCGCAAGCATCAGTCAGTGGCGGGGTGAATTTTGGTGTGGCGCCCTGCCATGAAAGAATGAATGTAGCGGAAACCAGGCAGTAATCGAGTGATCGCGCACTCACATGACATGACATGCACTTGGAAAATACTAACTTTAGAATATAATATTTAGAACAAAACCTCATTACTAATACAATTTAATCAAATGTGATCAACTAAATATGTGCTTAAATTTGGTTTAATTAGTTAAAGACAAGTGACGTCAACCTCAACAATGGGCAGCAGGGGGCGTGAGAGTATCGCGGTACGCCACGAGAGTTTCGCGATACGTATCGTGGTTGGTGTATCGCAATATTTCGGTTCGGTTCGAAGTATCGTTACACCCCTATTATTTATCAGAGTTGTGCCAGTATATTATTAAATACAAGATGTGGGCCAAAAAATATTTTCAAGGAGTGCATCTTAATTAAATATGATTTTTTATTTATTTTTGCATGTAAAATCTGCTGAATTTTGAAATATGGGCTTGTGGAGAAGAAAACAAATCTCTCTCTTCCTTTTATTTACATTTAAAGTAAATTTTAAGAGTGTTGAAAGACATTTCTGATGATTTGTAATGAAAATCTCAGGATGCCTATTAATTAACGGTCCAAAACTAGGAAATAAATATATAATGTTGGTTGAATTTCATTCGTGTGCATGCAAAAATGTCTATTTAATTAAATAGAACACTATTTTATAATTATAAAAAATAATTTGATAACAGTATAACATAGTGAATATTGTTTAAAGGGTTGGTTAATGTAATGTAATTGAAATAATTTCTCTTTTATGTCCATTTTAAATCTGCAAGTAAAAGATAGATGTATTTTTGTGTGGGCAGAGAGAAACTGTTTGTATAATATTTGTATAATAGTGAATTTTATAATAGTGAATATTTTTTAAAGGGTTGGTAAAAACAAAGATAAAATTTTATTTATATTTTTGAATGAACATAATATATATTTATATTTTTGAAATGACATGGGCTTGTGGAGAAGTATTATGTAAAGTTGAAAACAATTTTTTAAAGTTAATTAAAGGTATTAAAGGTAATAGCATAAGATGAAATTATTTGTTTATTTTGTAAGTATGTTAATATAAAAGAAAATCTCTCTCTCTCTCTCTCTCTCTCTCTCTCTCCTCCTCTGTCTTATTTACATTTTAATTCTGCAAGTAAAAGATAATTGTTGTATTTTTTGTTGAGTTTTTCATAGATTTTTTAATATTTCGAAAGGTTGCAACCCATGTTTGGAGCGTTTAAATACATTTCTGATGACTGTAAAGAAATTTTCAGCATGCCTAGTGTATATTTATTTACAGTTTTAAGGTGTCCAAAATTAAATTTTATTTTTTGGCCTGCAAAAAATGTTTGTTTATTTAAAGTAAAAAGCAAAAAAAAAAAATTGGAATTTGACAATGATATAATAATTTTTTATTTTAAGATTAAATGTGATTTTGATTTTTTTAAAGATTTTCTGCTGGGTTTTGAAATGACATGGGCTTGTGGAGAATTATTATGTAAAGTTAAAAACAGCCTTTTAAAATTTGGTAATAATATAAGACAAAATAATTTGTTAAGTATTTTAAAGGGCACCTATGATGAAAATTTATTGAAGTGATAGAAACCCAACAAGTCTCTTTTTTTAATTTCCTGACGTTAAAATGGGCCCCAAATGCCTGTGATTTTGAGGCCCACCGCAATGTGATTTAGGAGTGCAGTTTTCCCAACTACTGATTGATTGACAGGTGCCATGTTTCTATAATAACATGCATACACATGTCCACAGAACATTTCTTTTTTAAAAAAAAAACCCTGAGATTACAAGTTTCACAAGTTTAAAATGTTTTTAAAACAGAGCATGTTTGTAATAAAGACAGTAAAATCGCTATCTAAATCTTAACCGCTATAATCACCACGGCCGCATGATGTCCGTAAACGCCCAATCAGCATATGTGTGTGACTCATCATTTCAGAAAGGCTTGAATAAACTCCACCACAAATACATCAAATAGATTTCCTTGGTATTTTTGACTAGTGACCTTATTTCAGCTTCATCTGAGTCTGTCTCTGTCACTGACTGCTGTTTATTTGAAAGGCATGATGAGAAGCAGACGCGCACATGGGAACAGTGGGCGGGGAGAAGCAGCTCATTTGCATTTAAAGTCACAGGCTACAAAAACAGCTCCACTGTGCTAAGACGCCAGAACGGGCAGAGTCTGGGGGCTAGAATAAATGATCTGATGGGTATTTTGAGCTGAAACTTTACAGACACATTCTGGAGACACCAAAGGCTTACAGTATCTTACATCTTGTAAAAGGGATAAAATAGGTGTCGTTTATTAGTTAATATAAAATACATTTTTCAAAAAATATATATCTCTCTTCAAGTTCATGTTGCTTTATTGGCTTGGCATTTTGTACAGTTTTGCCAAAGCACTTTAGATATGCATAAAATATGTAATATTAACATCCTCAAATTAATAAGTGAAGTTTATTTATAAACTAATTTCGAGAGGATCACGTGCTTATGATTGCTAGCGGCTGGACCCACATTATCCAAATCACCATGCACCAATCAGACGATCCCTAAGCTACTATAAATACCCCGGGTTTCATATCACCGCTATCTTCGCTTTGAAGAATCCCCCCTTCCACCCCTACTCCTCCTCTTTTCTAGATGGATGACACGGTGGCCTAGCGCTTAGCGCTGTTGCCTCACAGCAAGAATGTCAATGGTTCTAGGCTTTACCAAACCAGCGGGCATTTTCTGTGCGGAGTTTGCACGTTCTCCCCGTGCTCACGTGGGTTTTCCCCGGGTCCTCCGGTTTCCTCCCATCGATTAAAAACATGCAACCTAAGTTATTGATTAATCAACACTATAGACTTGCTCCCTATCTAGTACCTATCTCGTTAAAGAGAACTGCTATCTGCACTTCAATCACTACGATGGGGGAGTTCTCGAGATCAACCTGAGCTCGATCTCCCCTCTCGCCTTGCAACGGGAGGGAGCCCCGGGCTCGAGGATCTCATGAGCTCAGGGCTCTCTCCCGGGACAGCATGCCAAACAAGCTTTATAATCAATCATCAGCTAAGTGTGAACTCTTGAAAATACACAATAAGTGAGAAATAAATGACAAAAAATAAGAACAAAACAGATAATACCTCTAAAAAGTGTGGATTATTTAAATAAGGCAACTGAATTAAGTTGATTGACTATTTCTTATGTTGTGTATGGTGTACACTTTCTCACGCACGCACGCACGCACGCACGCACACACACACACACACACCACTGGTGGTTTAAAGAATTGGGCCAAACCCCAGAAATTCCACTCCAATTCTATATAAATAAATAAAGAGGCACAATGTGGAGTTTGTGCTTTCACAGCCTCAGTCCTGCAGTAACCTCTGTGTTTGGCCATCCTCTGCCTCGCTCGTACAACAAGAAAAATGTGCAGTTTCTTTCAAACGCTACCTCTTTTTCCAGCACACTTTCTGCATTTCTGAAAGCAGAACCTCTACCATTACCAGCCTTCACTATGTGTGTGTGTGTGTGTGTGTGTGTGTGTGTGTGTGTGTGTGTGTGTGTGTCTTGTATTCCTTAAGAATAGCAATACCAGTCAATTTTGACCTCCTGGGGAGAAGTCTCATAAATCAGACAGAATGAAGTATTTTGAACATGTAAAAGTGCAGATTGTTTCCTGTGAGGGTTGGGTTTATGGCTGGAAGTATAGAATATACAGTCTGTACAGTAGAAAAATCATTATATCTATGGGAAGTCCTCATAAAGATAGCTGTACAAGTGTGTGTGTGTTCATGGGATTGGTTTTTTTGTATGGCAGATGCATTTGACTTTGTGCACACACACTGCTGTTTGAGTGAGAATGTGAGATTACATTCTTCAGTGTCATTGGGGAGTGTTCCAAACAAGGGGTGTCCAAACCTGGTCCTGGGGGGTCGGTGTCCCGCAAAGTTTAGTTCCAACCTCAATCAGACACACCTGGGCTGGCTAGTCAAGCTCTTGCTAGACTTTCTAGAAACATCTTTGCAGGTGTGTTGAGGCAAGTTGGAGCTAAAATCTGCAGGACACCGGCCCTCCAGGACCGAGTTTGGACACCCCTGCACTAAACGAATGAAGGCTCATTGGACATACCTGCTTCATCCTACATGTTTGTGAAGCTGCACAAACATATTTAAACCCCGGTTTGGCTGCAGTTTTGGGGTGAAATGAACACTAGGGGGCAGCATGATGACAACAACTTTGGTTCCTTTTCACACTAATGATATTTACTAGGATACCAGTAATACTGACGAAATTCTTTTGCAGATCAACACCAAATAAATAAACAATTTAACGCTGTCTTTAATTGGAATTGAATATGTTTGCGTCCCCTATCTAGTTCCATATGGACAACTTTTCTGGTGTGGTTAATTTTTTCATAGCTCAATCTTTTCCCATTCCCACTCACATTTTCTTTCGGCTTAGTCTCTTGTTTATCAGGGGTCGCCACCGCGGAATGAACCTCCAACTCATTCATTCATTCATTCATTTTCTTTTCAGCTTAATCCCTTTATTAATCTGGGGTCACCACAGCGGAATGAACCTCCAACTCATTCATTTATTCATTCTCTTTTCGGCTTAATCCCTTTATTAATCTGGGTCACCACAGCGGAATGAACCGCCAACTTATCCAGCATATGTTTTATGCAGCGGATGCCCTTTCAGCTGCTACCCAGTACTGGGAAACATCCATACACACTCATTCACACACATACACTACAGACAATTTAGCTTTCCCAATTCACCTATAGCGCATGTGTTTGGACTGTGGGGGAAACCGGAGCACCCGGAGGAAACCCACGCCAACACGGGGAGAACGTGCAAACTCCACACAGAAATGCCAACTGACCCAGCCAGGGCTCGAACCAGCGACCTTCTTGCTGTGAGGCGATTGTGCTACCCCACTGCACCACCGCGCTGCCCTGAACCTCCAACACACACTCATACACTACGGCCAATTTAGTTCATCAATTCCCCTATAGCGCATGTGTTTAGACTGTTGGTGAAACCGGAGCACCTGGAGGAAACCCACGCCAACATGAGGAGAACATGCAAACTCCACACAGAAATGCCAACTGAACCAGCCGGGACTCGAACCAGCGACCTTCTTGCTGTGAGGCCACAGTGCTAACCACTGAGCTAACTTTGTATGTTAGTGTTTCTCTCATCTCCTTCTCTAAAGTATAAAAGCTTGGAAAGTGTTTTAGATTGTACTTCGACTTTCAGGGCATTAAATCTGAAGCTAGTAAAAAGTAAAGTGGTCTTTTATGTAGAGTTAATAGAGCTGCTGTCAGGACTGAGGCTGAATGACGTTGGCAGACGGACATTAGAGTATTTCAGGTGTCCTTAAAGGAAAAATAGTGCATTTCTACAGCTCCTGTGCCAAAGCTGAAGAACAAATAACCAACATGTATCATATCTAAACACAAACAACGCTCTTTACTTAAAGGGAAAGTTAACCCCCCCCCCAAAAAAAATGTGTAGATCTTCATATTTTTATCATCCTCCACTTGTTTCAAACCTGTTTGAGCTTCTTTCTTCTATTAAACACAAAGGAAAAAGTCTAGAAGAGATACAGCTATGGATGCTCTTGTCAATATAAGCATCATTTTTGTGACCCTTTAAACAATAATTCATATTTTTACATTACTGTGAGGGTTTGGGTTTAGGAGTAGACCTTAATAAATTATAATTTAATGGGTCATTTAATAAATATTATGAATAACACTGTGTGTAATTACTGTTTTTACATTACTGTGAGGGTTTGGGTAGGGGTAAATGTTAATAAAATTCAATTTAATGGGTCATTTAATAAATAATATGAATAACACTGTGTGTAATTACTGTTTTTACATTACTGTGAGGGTTTGGGTAGAGGTAGATGTTAATAAAATACAATTTAATGGGTCATTTAATAAATAATATGAATAACACTTTGTATATTTACTGTTTTTACATTACTGCGAGGGTTGGAGTACGAATAAATGTCAATAAAATACAATTTAATGGGTCATTTAATAAATAATATGAATAATACTCAGTATAAGGAGTAGATGTTAATAAAATATAATTAATGGGTAATTTCCTAAATATTATAGATAACTCTCGTTAACTTCTGGCCGCAGCTGTATCCCTTTTAACAAATACCAGGAATATATTGAAGAATATTGAAGAAATAACAGCTATTGACTTTCATAGTACTTTTTATTCCTACTATGGATGTCAACGGCTGCTTCAGAATATTTTGTTTTGTGTTCAAAAGAAGAACGAAAGTCATAAAAGTTGTAATTGCTGAGGAAATGTTCAATTATGTGTGAACTATCGCTTTAAATTAATGCTTATTTTACAAAGTTACTCTTAATAGTAATAATATAACGCTATAAAATTTCTGTGCACACTAATATGTGTGCTGCATGGCATAAGCACACTAATAAAAAGATTTTTTCACACAATACACTCAACTGCCCATGTCACGATTGAACCAGAAGTGATATAATAAATGCTTTGTAATTATGAAAACTATTTATGAAAATAAAATACCGTTGATACCACCAAAACACTTGAACAAAACATGTTTCAGTGGAAACTATTACCATTGAAAAGCTTTTATTAAAGGCTTTTATCCAGCAAGGGTACACTGCATTGATCAAAAGTGACAGCAAGGACATTTTTAGTGGAGTTACATTTCAAATAAATCCTGTTTTTCCTTCCACTCATTGAAGAACCTTGAAAAATAAAAGTTTCCACAGAAATATTATGCAACTAAAACCTGTTTTCAACATTGATAATGATTAGGATTGCACTTTAACACACTGACATTATGAAATGTTCTGTTTTGCATACTAATTCTAGTAGTAAGCACTGCATTATTCATTCATTTTCCTTCGGCTTAGTCCCTTTATTCACTAGGGGTTGCCACAGTGGAATGAACCACCAACTATTCCAGCATATGTTTTAAGCAGTGGATGCCCTTCCAGCCGCAACCCAGTACTGGGAAACATCCATACACACTCATTCACGCCAATTTAGTCAATCAATTCCCCTATAGCACATGTGTTTGGACTGTGAGGGAAACCGGAGCACCCGGTGGAAACACGGTAAGAACGTGCAAACTCCACACAGAAATGCCAACTGACCCAGCCGAGACTTGACCCAGCGACCTTCTTGCTGTGAGGCCAAAGTGCTAACCACTGAGCCACCGTGCTGCACATTAGATTATAACCAATACTATTCCTAATAATAATACTATATACAGCATGTCTATAAAATATGTAATTAGTGAAATACAATGATCAGAAGAAGAGTTGTCAGTACATTTCTCGAAGGGGTGTTCATAAGACTGTCATGAATCCTTTATAATCATGATGTGACATGCATGTTATGAATGAGATTTTATGCATGCTCATAACAACTGGTTTTAAGTGTATTTCGCTCAGTTTTGTCATTTTAAATGCGAAGATGACATTGTTTGTTATGACAACTTGACATAAATATATCCCAACCTGATTTTGTCTTTGTCATGGCATCTTGATATTACCAAGACAACAAAACTTGTCATAAATCTGTCATAAACATGATTGTCATGAAGACATTATTAAAATGTCATGAATTTTATAACAGCGTCATGAATATTTTTCTTAACCTCAGCTACAGCGGTATAAGCTGAATTAGTCATTAAAATGTCATTTAATATTACAGGGAGTGCAGAATTATTAGGCAAATGAGTATTTTGAGCACATCATCTTCTTTATGCATGTTGTCTTACACCAAGCTGTATAGGCTCGAAAGCCTACTACCAATTAAGCATATTAGGTGATGTGCATCTCTGTAATGAGAAGGGGTGTGGTCTAATGACATCAACACCCTATATCAGGTGTGCATAATTATTAGACAACTTCCTTTCCTTTGGGAAAATGGGTCAAAAGAAGGACTTGACAGGCTCCGAAAAGTCAAAAATAGTGAGATATCTTGCAGAGGGATGCAGCACTCTTAAAATTGCCAAGCTTCTGAAGCGTGATCATCGAACAATCAAGCGTTTCATTCAAAATAGTCAACAGGGTCGCAAGAAGCGTGTGGAAAAACCAAGGCGCAAAATAAACTGGCCATGAACAGAGAAAAGTCAAGCGTGCAGCTGCCAAGATGCCACTTGCCACCAGTTTTGCCATATTTCAGAGCTGCAACATCACTGGAGTGCCCAAAAGCACAAGGTGTGCAATACTCAGAGACATGGCCAAGGTAAGAAAGGCTGAAAAACCACCACCACTGAACAAGACACACAAGCTGAAACGTCAAGACTGGGCCAAGAAATATCTCAAGACTGATTTTTCTAAGGTTTTATGGACTGATGAAATGAGAGTGAGTCTTGATGGGCCCGTGGCTGGATCGGTAAAGGGCAGAGAGCTCCAGTCCGACTCAGACGCCAGCAAGGTGGAGGTGGAGTACTGGTTTGGGCTGGTATCATCAAAGATGAGCTTGTGGGGGCTTTTCGGGTTGAGGATTGAGTCAAGCTCAACTCCCAGTCCTACTGCCAGTTTCTGGAAGACACCTTCAAGCAGTGGTACAGGAAGAAGTCTGCAACCTTCAAGAAAAACATGATTTTCATGCAGGACAATGCTCCATCACACGCGTCCAAGTACTCCACAGCGTGGCTGGCAAGAAAGGGTCTAAAAGAAAAAAACTAATGACATGGCCTCCTTGTTCACCTGACTGAACCCCATAGAGAACCTGTGGTCCATCATCAAATGTGAGATTTACAAGGAGGGAAAACAGTACACCTCTCTGAACAGTGTCTGGGAGGCTGTGGTTGCTGCTGCACGCAATGTTGATGGTGAACAGATCAAAACACTGACAGAATCCATGGATGGCAGGCTTTTGAGTGTCCTTGCAGAGAAAGGTGGCTATATTGGTCACTGATTTGTTTTTGTTTTGTTTTTGAATGTCAGAAATGTATATTTGTGAATGTTGAGATGTTATATTGGTTTCACTGGTGAAAATAAATCATTGAAATGGGGATATATTTGTTTTTTGTTAAGTTGCCTAATAATTCTGCACAGTAATAGTCACCTGCACACACAGATATCCTCCTAAAATAGCTCAAACTAAAAACAAACTAAAAACTACTTCAAAAATATTCAGCTTTGATATTAATGAGTTTTTTGGGTTCATTGTGAACATGGTTGTTGTTCAATAATAAAATTAATACTCAAAAATACAACTTGCCTAATAATTCTGCATTCCCTGTAATGACACTCCTAAAACTGACTTGACAGAGTAATGACACTTTTAATGAGACATTTTAATGACAAATACAGTGAAAACATAGGTCATGACACAATTACAATGCACTTAGTTTGTTGGCCAGTTGCGGTCCATATTAAGCATTCTAAACCAGGGGTGAGCAAACTCGGTCCTGGAGGGCCGGTGTCCTGCAGAGTTTAGCTCCAACTCTAATCAAACACCCCTGCTCATAGACTTCTAGTGATCTTGTAGACTCTGTTTAGCATGTTCAGGTGTGTTTGATTAGTGTTGGAGCTAAACTGTGAAGGAAACCGGCCCTCCAGGACCGAGTTTGCCCACCACTAAACCATCTATTATGTGTTATTGTTACACTATAACAATTATCATATTTACAATAAAATATTAATATTAAGTCTCTCACATTGTCGCACAGCAACATTAATATAGTATTGAATAATGTTTTACGATATTAATTTAGTGTCCGGCGGCATGGTGGCTCAGTGGTTAGCTCACAGCAAGAAGATCGCTGGATCGAGTCCCAGCTGGGCCAGTTGGCATTTCTGTGTGGAGTTTGCATGTTCTCCCCGTGCTGTCGTGGGTTTCCTCCGGGTGCTCCGGTTTCCCCCACAGTCCAAACACATGCGTGTGTCAGTGATTGTTTATGTGCGTGTGTTTGTGTATGCGTGATTTTGACAGTATCAGTGTATGTACAGTATGTGCATGTGTACGTGCATGATTGTTTGCATTTGTGTGCATGTGTGTATGTGTGTTAGTGTATGTATGTGTGTGCGCATGCATGCATGATTGTGACTGTGGGTGTATTAGGGAGTGTATTAGTGTGTGTGAGAGCAGGATTACTCCAGGAGGTGGTGACTGGCATGTGGTGTGTTTGATACAGTGGATCTGCAAGTCTGAACACGTCCGAAATCAAGAACAAACCCTGAATCACACCAGAAAACACAACTGCACAAGCACAAAAAAAGTTTATGAAGAACACCATGAAAACGGTTATATTATGAAGCATTATTACATTTTAAATGAACTGTTTTCTGTGGGAATTATTAGATAATCTATATTATAAAATGTATTTTATTCTTGTAGTTCAAAGCTGCATTTTCAGCATCATTACAGCAGTCAAACGATTCTCAAGATTCTTCAGAAATGATTAGAAAATGATGACTTGAAGATCCAGAAACATTTCTGATCATCATCAAAGCTGAAAATTATGACAGAGTATCTCCCTTTGTATGATGTCATCAGAGGGGGAAAGCCCCGCCCACTAGTGACCATCTTTCCCTCATTAGCATATGTAGTTAGTCTTGTTTTTGAATCTGCCACTATGCTGACAAACAGGCATTTGTAGCTCCGCCCTCTTTTGAAAAGAGCACAATCTCATTTGAATTTAAAGCGACAGTCACCAAAATGCCACAGTTAGTATCAAAGCCTAAGAGTGTCATTCAAAGTTTAAAATAAGTTTGTAATATGCATTTTAAATGTTTAGTTATTAATTCATAATTCATAACAATAGATTTTATTACATTTAATGCAATACCAACAATCAAGATCAGCATATGAAACGTAGAAAGAGAGGCATTTAGTTAACTTACAACAGCAATTCATAGCTGGTTTATGTTAGTGGCTAATTCATATGAACTCATACAGGTTAAGGTTAGGGTCACGGGTAGGCCTTTGTCCTACATTCAGTCATTTATTTTCTTTTCAGCTTAGTCCCTTTATTAATCCGGGGTTGCCACAGCGGAATGAACCGCCAACTTATCCAGCATATTTTTTTACGCAGCGGATGCCCTTCCAGCTGCAACCCATCACTGGGAAACATCCATACACACATTCACACACACTCATACACTATGGTCAATTTTAGCATACCCAATTCACCTGTACCACATGCACTTGTGGGGGAAACCGGAGCACCCGGAGGAAACCCACGCGAACACGGAGAGAACATGCAAACTCCACACAGAAATGCCAACTGACCCAGCCAATGCTCGAACCAGCGACTTTCTTGCTGTGTTAGGCGACAGCACTACCTACTGCGCCACCGCGTCGCCCCCTTTGTCCTACAAATCATGTACTATTGTATGAATTAAATCTTAAGGTATCATCTTAATTAGACTCTAGCTCACTAAAGCATAACATAGTTATATTTCTCTATGAGACCAGGTTGGTATTTTATTAAATATGCAGACGCAGGTTATTGGTGAATTATATGCATATATTCATGAATGATTAAAGGGCACCTATCATGCAAAAATAACTTTTATAAGGGGTTTAAACACAGTTGTGTGGCAGCAGTGTGTGAATATATCCAGTTTCTAATGCTAGTTATTAATATTATTTTTTTATGATCACACTTGATAAAAACAGTCAGCAGAAACACTTTGATTGACATTCTCCCTTTGTATGATGTCATCAGAGGGGGAAAGCCCCGCCCACTAGTGACCATCTTTCCCTTATTAGCATATGAAGTTAGTCTTGTTTTTGAATCTGCCACTATGCTGACAAACAGGCATTTGTAGGTCCGCCCTCTTTTGAAAAGAGCACAATCTCATTTGAATTTAAAGCGACAGTCACCAAAATGCCACAGTTAGGATCAAAGCCTAAAAGGGTCAGAGAGTGTCATTCAAACATTCAAAGTTTAAAATAAGTTTGTAATATGCATTTTAAATGTTTAGTTATTATTTCATAATTCATAACAATAGATTTTATTACATTTAATGCAATACCAACAATCAAGATCAGCATATGAAATGTAGAAAGAGAGGCATTTAGTTAACTTACGACCATCTCGCCCTCATTAGCATATAAGGATAGTCTTGCTTTTGTATCTGCCACTATGCTGACAAACAGGCATTTGTAGCTCCGCCCTCTTTTGAATTTGAATTTAAAATGACAGTCACCAAAATGCCACAATTAGGATCAAAGCCAAAAAGGGTCAGAGAGTTATAAAACATCTAAAAAGTATCTGAGTAACTTCACACACACACACACACACACACACACTCTAGGCCCATCAGAGACTTATTTTACAGAATAGGTCTCCTTTACAATGATTCATAGTGCCCAAATATTAGGAATATTATTAGGAAATGACATATCTTGGAATGTTGTAATTGACCAATCAGAATCAAGTATTCAAGAGAGCTGTGTAATAAGTCGAAAACATACTGGTACTTACACAGAGCTGCCATCTCTTTGGGAAGATCCGCCCCAAATCGTCCAAACAGGCTGCCATTGGCCAGAAGATCAAAGGGGGAGTGGTTTCGCATTGAGCTGAAGGCAAAAGGATAGAACCCTGTCATGTGACTCACAGGCCTCTCCCTATTGGTTGACATGTTGATGATGGCCCTTCCCCAGCATCCAAATATGGTGCTGCCGTTGAGACGGTGAATTGTTTTGGTCTCCCACTATCTTTCAGGCACTTCTTATAAGGAATTCTTGTATTAAGCACTGCGCAATAATCGTTAATCCATTATAAACATGTGTTGGCTTGTGTGGTGCTGATTTGAAGAGAAGATGATCAGATCCAGATCTTGCGTTGATGTGCTATGGTAAAATCCAACAGGTGCCTGCAGAGAAACACAAGAGGAGGGACAAAATAAGGGTTTGATTTTATATTTAAAACATATTTAATTTGCAACACATGTTAGACACTGTCATAAAAACAATTCTGATTAACAAAAGCTAAACTTAATTTACTCTGTTCATTCATTACTGTATTTAGAACGGCATTATTAATATGACATCTACATCGAATGAATGAATGATTAAAGGAATGATCGAATGAATCAATCAATCAATCAATTAATCATTCAATCAATCAATGATTAACAGAATGAATCAATGAACCAATCAATAAAAGAATGAATGATTAAATCAATCAATCAATCAATGAACCAATCAACAAATTTATCAATTAGTGAATCATCAATAAATTAATCAATGGATCAATCAATTATTCAATCAATCAATCAAGCAATGAATAAATGAATCACTCGATTAAATAAATGAATAAATGAATCAATGAACAAATCAGTGAATCAATCAATAAATTAATGAATCAACGAAGCAATGAATGAATGAATCAATCAATCAATCAATGAATAATCAATGAATGAATTAGTGAAGCAATGAATGAATTAATCAATCAACGAATGAATGAATTAATGAATAAATCAATCAATTAATGAATGAATCAATCAATCAATGATTCAATCAACGAATTAATCAATATATCAATGAATGAATAAATAAATGAATCAATTAACGAATTAATTAATGAGTCAATCAATGAATAATTGAATAAATTAATCAATGATTCAATCAACGAATTAATCAATCAATATATCAATGAATCAATGAATGAATCAATTAATCAATTAATCAATGAATAATCAATCAATGAATAAATGAATCATTAAATTAATCAATCAAGCAATGAATGAATGAATCAATCAATGAATTAATGAATGAATCAATCACTCAATGAGTCAATCAACCAATTAATAAATCAATATATCAATGAATAAATAAATAAATAAATGAATCAATCAATCAACGAATAAATCAATCAATCAATGAATAATTGAATGAATCAATGAATGCATTAATCAATCAATCAATCAATCAATCAACAAATGAATCAATAAATGTATCAATGAATAAATCACTCAATAAATTAACTAATGAATGAAACAATCAAGCAATGAATGAATCAATGAATGAATCAATCAATGAATCAATGAATGAATAATCAATGAATGAATCAATGAATAAATGAATCAATTATTGAATCAATCAAGCAGTGAATGAATGAAGCAATGAATCAATCAATGAATCAATGAATGAATCAATGAATAAATGAATCAATTATTAAATCAATCAATCAATAAATCAACTAATGAATGAAACAATCAAGCAATGAATGAATGAATCAATCAATCAATCAATCAATCAATAAATGAATAAAAGAATCAATCAATCCATTAACAAAAGAATGAATGAATGAATGAATAAATGAATGACTCAATCAATCAATCAAATCAACAAACAAACCAACCATTCAATATTATATAATAACTTTTATGGTAGGCAAATAAATTCACATTTGTCTATAAAACAAACCTTCTATAAGCCCTTCTCTCACTTATACTTTGTATTGTATAAAGCAATAAGGAGACTTGATGTTGTAATCTGAAAGCCAGAAAGATTCAATCCCGTCTGTCCATTTAGATTTCCCAGAATCTGAAACTGCTCTCTGATTTCAGACCACATATGAATGCGGTTTGGAAAAGTCTGATTTCATGTGGTTTTCTGATGTTTGGACTGTAAACAGCTAAATAGATTTGAGTAGGATAAGCTCAGGAAAAAAAAAAAAAGATTATTTCTGTCTGTTTGAGGAAAGACTTTATTGCAGATTCTCCACAATGGACATGTAGCGTTCTCAAGCCTCCGGTGCCTAGACTGCAGCTCTGCTCAAAAAGTTTGGCCATAGGAGAAATGGTCACATTTGATTTTTCCTCATTTATTTATGCTTTTGAATTGCATTATGGGACTTCTTCTTACAACATCTTTAACCTACAAAAGTTTGAAAAAGTGACTTTTATGAACATTTGCAATAGTTTGCAGTGCTATATTGTCTGGGTTGGTGTTGTAGATTACGCTACAAAACCTTTATAAACTAAGCGCATATGAGATAAACGACGTCACTACATAATAACCGGTTATGATTATTACTGAACCGATACCGAATTGTCCGCGTCTGCATCGCGGTGCACCGAAGAAACGATTAATTTTGACACCCCTAATTAATATCTAACAAGCTTAGTTTGCAATGTTTACATTTGTCTACTTACATTAAATCTAAATCCAAATATCAGAAATGACAACAGACTGTTAAGATTTAATGTCAATTTTAATGTTATTGATTAATGCACTTACTTGACAGTGTGCATTCGTTCATTTCTCTTCTGCTTTGTCCCTTTTTTTAACACAGCAGAATGAACCGCCTATTACTTGACAGATTTATATATTTTTAATTTTAGGTGTTTTATGTTTGGTAAAATTATTTCTAATGGCATCTTTGGTGATTTTCAACTAGTTACACTGTCTTGTTTCAATAGGTGGATTTAGAGGTTTTTGCAAAAAAAGCAGAAGTGGATTTAGCTGCTTTTGACACAAAAGAAAATCAAAAACCAAAGAATTGTCTAAAGTGACATTTGTGAAAAAAGTTATTTTATTTACTAGCTAACAACCTTTTCATTACCTATAAAATGAAACTTCTGAACCTAATCAGAGGAGCCTGATAGAAAATGCTCATTTACAAAAAAGAGGTCTGATGGATTTAGAGCAGGGATGTCAAACTCAATTCCTGGAGGGCCGCAGCCCTGCACAGTTTAGTTCCAGCCCTAATTAAACACACCTGATCAAACTAATTGAGTCCTTCAGGCTTGTTTGAAATCTGCCAGTAAGTGTGTTGAAGCAGGGTTAGAAGTAAACTGTGCAAGGCTGCGGCCCTCCAGGAATTGAGTTTGACATCGCTGATTTAGAGGGTTTTGCATCGGAACTCTTCATATATCTTACAGTGTAGTGTGTGAATTATTACTTAAACTAAACTGTTACCAAAATTGTGTATATTCTCCTTTTTATAAGCAACTAAATAAATGAATCATTAAAAATCCCCTGAGATAATGAAGAGAAAACGTGTTAATCGAACAGACATCTGGCTGGACTGAGAAACGCTGTGAATAAAGCGGGAGCCAACAAACAGATGAAACTGAAGGGGAGAAACAGAGCGAGTCTCTTGTTGGGGCATTCATTTGAATGGCCTCCAAGCCATGAAGCGATTCCAGGCGATGCCATATGATTTAAATCAGAGACACAGCTCAATAAAGCTGCCTCTGTTCTCCTGCCACATACCCAGGGCGGAGGGCACCGCTCAGAACCCCCCCCTTCTTCAGCCCTGATGGAAACTTCCACAGCACAAACCATACATGCACTCAAAAAAATGATTCATTGGATATACTACTTTTATTAAGGTAAGTAGTTGCTAAAAAAATTGATATGGGCTGAATTTAAACTAACTAAATTTAGTAATTCATTCATTTCCTTTCAGCGTAGTCCCTTATTTATCAGAGGTCACCACAGCGGAATGAACCGGCAACTATTCCAGCATATGTTTTACGCAGTGGATGCCCTTCCAGCCGCAACCCAGTACTGGGAAACACCCATACACACTCATTCACACACACTCATACACTATAGCCAGTTTTGTCTGAATCACCTACAGTATAGCGCATGTGGGGGAAACCAGAGCATCCGGAGGAAACCCACACCAACACGGGGAGAACATGCAAACTCCACACAGAAATGCCAACTGACCCAGCCGAGGCTCGAACCAGTGACCTTCTTGCTGTGAGGCTAGAGCGCTATCCACTGCGCCACTGTGCTGCCCTATATTTAGAATATTATATATATATATTAATATATTTATATATTATCTTTATATTATAAATATGTTTGGTGATCACACTCTTATTTTAATGGATATAACTGCTGGATAAATCAGTTTTGCTTAAAGAGTTTATTATCTGTATCCATTGAGAAATTAATGAAATACTCATTTTCAAAAGGGGGTGTACTCATTATTGCTGAGCACGGTGTGTGAGCAGGACTGAACAGTGTGAACTTATCCATTTTTAGCACATTGTTGTCATGTAATTGTGCCGTCAAACTAAACAAACACTATGGTACAATGAAAACGAAGGAGAAACAGCAGAATCAACACAGCCAAACATAACAGCAACAAGAATCCACAAACTGAATTGAAGCATGAGGCAATAACTGAGGATTAAATAAAGGGATAATGAGTAACTAAATGAGGCACAGGTGAACACAATCATTGGAAATATGTGTCTATAAAATATGCCATCTGCAACTGTTTTATTCACTGGCTGAGTATATAAAAACAAGTTGCTTGATGTTGTACCCTGAATGCCAGAAAGGAAAGAAAAATGTCCGTTCAGATTTACAAGAATCTGAAATTAAAGTTTTGAGTTTTGAGTAACCATAAAAAACAACCAGAAACGGAAACAGAGGATATAGTTATAGATATGTATATATAATATACTACATTTACTTTACAGATTTTAAATTTAGTAAAATCTTTCTAATTGTTTTCATTCATTCATTTTCCTTCGACTTAGTCCCTTTATTCATCAGTGGTCACCACAGCGGAATGAACCGCCAACTATTCCAGCATATGTTTTACACAGCGGATTCCCTTCCAGCTGCAACCCAGTACTGGGAAACACCCATACACTCTTTCATTCACACACATACACAACGGCCAATTTAGTTCATTCAATTCACCTATAGCGCATGTGTTTGGACTGTGGGGGAACACAGGGGGAACATGCAAACTCCACACAGAAATGCCAACTGGCCCAGCCGGGGCTCGAACCAGCGACCTTCTTGCTATGAGGCCACAGTGCTAACCACTGAGCCACTGTGTCACCGCAATAGTTTTATTCACGTGTATTTATTATTTCAGATTTATTTATTATTATATTCATTAATATATTTATTTTAAATATGTTTTTTTTTACAGGTACCTTAATAGCTATATTGCATTTTTTTTTTTTTTTTAGATATTAATCCTTTCAAATCTGTTTTTTATATATATATATATATATATATTATATATATATTATATATATATATATCTATATATATATATATATATATATATATATATATATTTATTTTTTTGGGGGGGGGGGGGGGGGGGGGGGGGGGGGGGGGGGGGGGGGGGGGGGGGGGGGGGGGGGGGGTGGGGGGGGGGGGGGGGGGGGGGGGGGGGGGTGTATTTGACAGGACAGTAGAGAATTGACAGGAAAGCATGGGGAGCAGAGAGAGGGGAAGGATGGCATAGGACCATGAGGCGGGAATCGAACTCGGGTCGCTGTGAGCACCGGAGTGCATGTGTCGATGCACTAACCACTACACCACTAGCGCCAACCTTTCAATCTGTTTTAAATGCAGCTTTGAAGTTTATTATCATGAAGAGTGTCAATCCATGCAAATAAAGAAATAAAGGTGCAAAATTTATCAATGGGGTGGTACATTTTACAATGGTACATTTTTGTTCGTACACTGAAAAACATTGACTCATTGGATTTACTCATTTATAAAGGTAGCTGTACCGTAAAAAAAAAAAGTTGACTCACCTTAAAATTTTAAGGCACCCAACTTAAATAGAGTCAAATGCAGTCCTGAAAGTTGAGTCAACTCAAAAAAGCTCTGCAGCAAGTTGCCTTACAATTTTGACTTGAGTCAACTTTTGTTTTTTACAGTGTGGTTGCAAACTATTTATCTGGGCAGAATTTAAACAAACAAATTAAGTTGAACGCTACTAGATTTAATTTGTTGTTTAAATTCTGCCCAGATAAATAGTTTGCAACCAGCTACCTTAAAAACTATTCAATTTCACAATCAAATTAATAATGTAACAGGTCCTTAAAGGGTCACGAAACACCAAAACACATTTTTTGAGCTGTTGACAGTCATATATGTGACACATATATTGCACTAAAAAGTGAAAATTGGTTGTTTTTGCGTTATTTTGAGCAAATTCGTTCTTCCGGTTTGAAACGAATTTTTGAAGCTACGTCACGGCCATGAGATACTTAGGGGTAAATCCAGAGTGGAGAGTGGCTGTCTGTCTTTTCGAGGACAAAGTGACGTCTCTGAGTGTGCGGCATTAATTCATGAGAAAGACGTGCTTCAAACCAATCAGCGCGCTCTATTGTGTATGACGCGAAACTTCATTATGCATGATAGCTCCGGAGACTGTTTACCTGTTTACACTGTTCAGACGGCAGAGAGACGCCACGTTGTGTTGCCAAAACAAGTGAAAGTACAAGAATTTCAAGACAAGAGTCGTAGGTGTTGCGTTTATTAGTGTGTTGCAACGAAGGTTTTGTTTTCATTTTCCCTCTATGAGAGAGCAGCTGGACGTGTGGATTACAGTGCACGTGACAGAAACGCGTTTGTAAGGAACATTTTTACCCGAGAGCTTTTTCTCATCTGTAAATGGTGAAATCCGGATTT
The DNA here is from genome assembly GCA_903798195.1 of Danio kyathit. Classification (NCBI taxonomy): domain Eukaryota; kingdom Metazoa; phylum Chordata; class Actinopteri; order Cypriniformes; family Danionidae; genus Danio; species Danio kyathit. Next base: position 2,666,534 of record LR812529.1, on the reverse strand, counting down.
GTCACTCGTCTCCTTTTAATAAAAAGACACAGCTCCAGTTTGATTGTCTGTCTACAGATTTGGTAAGTGTTTGCAGTGGACTGCCCTTTGTTTAAATGCTGCTCTCCGAGTGTAAACATGTAAACACAAACTATTCCCGTCGTGCAGGATTTTCGCTGCATTTTGTGACAGGATAGTCTACACACACGGCTTTCTGACGCTACCTACCTACCGAGTACATAAGTTACAGAGAAATGCGGAGGATTTTTTTTTTCTCTCATTCGCCATGCGGTATCAAATCAGCCTCTTAGCGCGTGCCCAAATGGAAACTCCCTTCTATGCAAATCCTACCCTCTTTCCCTCCCCCGACACTCCCACACTCCCAGAGCTGGACACGCCCACTTTCCTGACTTTTTTCAAAACAGAGGTGTGAAAACACCCTGCTGAGACAAGGGGTTTCGTGGCCCTTTAAAGGTACATATTGATACCTAAAAAGTACCAATGTGCACCTCAGAGTACATTAAAGATACAAAAGTGTATCCTTAAAGTACTAATGTTCACCTGTATGGTCTAAAAGTGTACTTTTTGAAAAGTTACAAGCCCTTGTGACAGATTTTGTACCTTTATTTCTGAGTGTTAGGATTTTGAGCTGCAATTCAATATTTCTGTTTGCACTGAGGGGCTGCACGGTGACTCAGTGGTTAGCACTGTGGCCTCACAGTAAGAAGGTCGCTGGTTCGAGTCCCAGCTGGGCCAGTTGGCATTTCTGTGTGGAGTTTGCATGTTCTCCCCGTGTTGGGTGTGGGTTTCCTCCGGCTGCTCCGGTTTCCCCCACAGTCCAAACACACGCACTATAGAGGAATTGATGAACTAAATTGGCCATAACATAAATTGACTGTGTATGGGTGTTTCCCAGTACTAGGTTGCAGCTAGAAGGGCATCCGCTGTGTAAAACATATGCTAAATAAGTTGGCGGTTGATTTCGCTGTGGCGACCCCTGACAAATAAGGGAATAAGCCGAAGGAAATGAATGAATAAATGTTTGCACTGAGAGTTATAGTTATTTATGATTTTTTTTACACCATTCTCAAGCTGTTTTGCACAAGTACAATCTAAAAACATGTATTTACACAATAAGCACATTGTAACAAATGATTAATTTCAGTGTAATACATATTAGTCACTTAATATAAAGTGGGCCGATCACAAATCACAAATCCAAAAAATATCATAGACCAAAAAAAAATAAAAAATAGATGCGTACATTCACAGTTTTGCATTGTTATGTTTAAAGTCTGCATGAACCGGAAACTACGACTGTTTTTTTTTCCGTATTGTGATGCACATCCTAGAGAAACGGAATATTAAATAAGAAAACAGTGAAAGAAAACTGACAGCTAGAGGGGCGTGGTTAAGTATGTTAGCCACGCCCAATACCTCAGACAGACCTAATCTGAGAAATCAACTGCAAACAAACAGGAAGTGCACTTTCAGATTTACATTAAGGATTACAAGCTTAAGGATTACATGTTATTCTTAATAACATGCACAGATGGATTTTTCAGCACAAAACTAATAATGCGAGCTAACAAAATCAATATGGATAGTTTTGATTTCATGTGTACTTTAAATGAGTTTTGCTGTACAGTTGAGCAGACTGTTCTCTGTGTGTCTTTGTGTCTCTCTTTAATTGCAGTCTGTTGCTGTTGTACGTCTGTGTGCGTTTGGAGCAGGACTGCAGTAAACTGTTCCACATGTGAGGCCTGGTGCTCAGTGACCATGTTTCACAAGCATCAACACTCTGATCACACACACATAGCACATGCAAACACACACACACCACATGCAAACAGACCTACGGCATGCACTGACACACACACGACCCTGTTTTCTATCTATTAAAGGTGCCGAGAGAAAGGTGAATTCCTCGGATCGTCCTCATCCCTCCCTCTCTGACTCGCTGTCCTCTGAAAATCCCCCTGCTTGACATGTTTTCATCTTCAGCGGTTTCTTCATCTCATTCAAGATGACAGTTTTCAAGATGTTTTCAACAAGGCGATGAGAAGAACAATCATAAAAAAAACACCAGAGAGGGATGAAAGAAAACAATGAGGACGTGTTTTCTGAAAGACTGAGGGGAAATGCAAGGGCATAACAGAGAAAGGAAAAGAGGAAGGAAAGAAGAAAGAATGGAAGGAATGGAGAAAGAAATAAAGAAGGAAAGAAAGGAGTGGATAGATCGAACGAAGGAAGGAAGAAAACAAAGAAAGAAAAAACAGAAAAAAGAAAGAAAGAAAAAAGAAAGACCACTGTCTTTAAAATAACATGCAAAAAAGAACGAAAGAAAAGAAAGAAAGAAAGAAAGAAAGAAAGAAGCAAAGAAGGGAAAAAAAGAAAGAACACTGTCTATAAAATAACATGCTAAAAAAGAAATACAGACAGACGGACGGACGGACGGACAGATAGAAGGATGGACGGATGGATGGATAGATAGACAACTCACAGATGGATGGATGGATGGATGGATGGATAGATGGATGGATGGATGGATGGATAGACAACTCATAGATGGATGGATGGATGGATGGATGGATGGATAGATGGATGGATGGATGGATGGATAGACAACTCATAGATGGATAGATGGATAGATAAGAAATAATACGCTAAAAAGAAAGATGGAGGGATGGATGGATGGATGGAGAAATAGAAAGATAAACAGATAAAAGTAAAAAGGAAGAAGGGAAGAAAACAGAAAGAAAGAAAAAATTATAAAAAATAAGGAAAGAAAGAAAGAACGAAGAAAAGAAAGAAAAAACAAGACGGACGGACAAATAGATGGATGGATGGATGGATGGATGGATGGATGGATGGATGGATGGATAGACAACTCATAGATGGATGGATGGATGGATGGATAGACAACTCATAGATGGATGGATGGATAGACAACTCATAGATGGATGGATGGATGGATGGAAGGATGGATGGATAGACAACTCATAGATGGATGGATGGATGGATGGATAGACAACTCAGATGGATGGATGGATGGATAGAAAGATGGATGGATGGATAGATGGATAGATGGATGGATGGATAGATAAGAAATAACACGCTAAAAAGTAAGAAAGATGGATGGATGGATGGACGGAGAAATAGAAAGATAAACAGATAAAAGTAAAAAGGAAGAAGGGAAGAAAACAGAAAGAAAAAATATTAAAAAATAAGGAAAGAAAGAAAGAACGAAGAAAAGAAAGAAAAAACACGACGGACGGACAAATAGATGGATGGATGGATGGATAGACAACTCATAGATAGATGGATGGATGGATGGATGGATGGATAAAAAATAACATGCTAAAAAGAAAGATGGATGGATGGATGGAGAAATAGATATAGATATATAATTGTTTGGACTTAATTTGTTGAACTGTGATTTGATAACTGAACTTAAAATGTTTAAGTTGCGAAAACTCTAAAAGTTTGACAACACAAGTTATCAACACAAATAACATGAGTGGACATGACTCTATATATAGGCACAGTCATATTGTTTACAGTACTCAAACCATATTGTCTCAAAACTTATATGGTTTGCCGCAGTCCTCAAACTGTTTGAGTTAACTGTACTTATCGAGCCTTACAGTGTAGATGGAAAGACAGATAGAAGTAAAGAAAGAAAGAAAGAAAGAAAGAAAGAAAGAAAGAAAGAAAGAAAGAAAGAAAGAAAGAAAGAAAGAAAGAAAGAAAGAAAGAATATGTCTGTAAAATAGCGAGCAGAGAATAAATGCTGATTGCAGGTTTGCAGTAAGAGCAGAAGCGTCTGAAATAAGAGCAGAGAGTAAACAAAAGTGGAAAAAAGCAAAGCCAGAACTCAAACATTCCTGCCTTGTGCAGTAGTTGCTTATTAATTAGATACACATTGGGCATAAGGAGAAGTGTGTGTGTGTGTGTGTGTGTGTGTGTGTGTGTGTGTGTGTGTGTGTGTGTGTGTGTGTGTGTGTGAGGGGTGAATGAGGCCGTGCACCATATAAAATGCAAAGGTTTTTATTTCCAGCAGTAAAGTGGTGAAATAAGGAGCAGCTCTTCACATGTTCTGCCTATAGGCTGTAATGACCTGTAAGTACAGTGTGCCAGTGTTCACCATATAGTGTACGGTATACAGCTGAAGTCACATTTATTCACCCTCCTGTGATTTTTATTTTCTTTTTCTAATATTTCCCAAATGATGTAGAAGAGATTTAGGAATTTTTGACGGTATTATTACAGTATTCTATTTTTTCTTATGGAGAAAGTCTTGCTTGTTTTATTTCGGCTAGAATAAAAGCAGTTTTTCATTTTTTAAAAACCCATTTTAAGGTCAAAATTATTAGCCCCTTTAAGCTATATTTGTTTTGGATTGTCTACAGAACAAACCACAAACACAAGGTAAACACACACACACACACACACACACATACACACACACACACACACACACACACACACACACACACACACACACACACACCATGATAAATTATGGACACAGAAAGAAATTAAGAAAGATTAAAAAGAAAGAAAAAAGAAAGAAATAATAAAGAGAAAGAAAGAATAAAAATAACGAATAAAGGAAGGAAAGAAAGAAAGAATAAAAAGAAAGAAAAAAGAAAGAAAAAGGAAAGAAAGAATAAAAAGAAAGAAAAAGGAAAGAAAGAAAGAAAGAAAAAGGAAAGAAAGGTAAGAATAAAAAGAAAGAAAAAAGAATAAAAAGAAAGAAAAAGGAAAGAAAGAATAAAAAGAAAGAAAAAGGAAAGAAAGAAAGAAGAAAAAGGAAAGAAAGAATAAAAAGAAAGAAAAGGAAAGAAAGAAAGAAGAAAAAGGAAAGAAAGAATAAAAAGAAAGAAAAAGGAAAGAAAGAAAGAAGAAAAAGGAAAGAAAGAAAGAAAGAAAAAGGAAAGAAAGGAAAGAATAAAAAGACAGAAAAAAGAAAGAAAAAATAAAGAAAAAGAAAGAAAGAAAAAAGAATAAAAAGAAAGAAAAAAAAAAGGAAAGAAAGAAAGAAGAAAGAGGAAAGAAAGAATAAAAAGAAAGAAAAAGGAAAGAAAGAATAAAAAGAAAGAAAAAGGAAAGAAAGAAAGAAGAAAAAGGAAAGAAAGAAAAAGGAAAGAAAGGAATGAATAAAAAGAAAGAAAAAAGAAAGAAAGAAAAAAGAATAAAAAGAAAGAAAAAAGAAAGAAAAAGGAAAGAAAGAAAGAAAAAAAAGGAAAGAAAGAATAAAAATAAAGAAAAAGGAAAGAAAGAAAGAAAAAAAGGAAAGAAAGAATAAAAAGAAAGAAAAAGGAAAGAAAGAAAGAAGAAAAAGAAAGAAAGAATAAAAAGAAAGAAAAAAGAAAGAAAGAATAAAAAGAAAGAAAAGGAAAGAAAGAAAGAAGAAAAAGGAAAGAAAGAATAAAAAGAAAGAAAAAGGAAAGAAAGAAAGAAGAAAAAGGAAAGAAAAAGGAAAGAAAGAATAAAAAGAAAGAAAGAAAAAGGAAAGAAAGAAAAAAGAATAAAAGAAAGAAAAAAGAAAGAAAGAATAAAAAGAAAAAAGAAAGAAAGAAACACTTACACACTTCTGTGTGATTAATGATTCATTTTTATAAAAAATGTCCCCACAAGGTCAAAGTATAGCAGCATTGCTTTATTTGTGTACATGTACGAATACGAATAACGAATACAAGGTAAACACACACAGACATCAAGGTCCATTGCGGACACATACAGTAGCGTCTAGTGTGTGTGTTTCTCCTCCAGATGGACTCTGGCTGTAGGGTTTGTCCACACCTTTACTTCACTGTCAACAAAAGCTCCAGTGTGCCCCTGTTTCAATGCTGCCTTTATGGGACGGGTCGCCTGGCAGAACCTGCTCTCATTTACCAGCGTGGACAGACGGAGAGGGACAAAGAGTGCAGGTAATGAGGTGATGCCCACACACTTTCCCTGATGCAACACGGGGAAATATTTATCTCACTGAGACAGAGGGTGGACAAAAGTCTGGACAGAACTGAAAGAGTGTTTCCAAATAAACAACAGCACTCTTTCCTTTTCATGTCAATTCATCCTGTGTTCGGTAAGTCAGCATGAAGGTTGAGACTGTGTTTCCGAGTTGAGTTTAGGTATTAGTGATATAGAATAAGATCATATTCATACGTAGTAATAAACAGATAATATATTAATAATAGGCAGGTAATACAATATAGATTGCAAATCGCTGGTAACAAAGAAACTTGCGAACAGTAATTATACTGAGTATTATTCATATTATTTATTAAATTACCCATTAAATTGTATTTTATTAATGTCTACCTCTACCCCAACCCTCACAGCGATGTAAAAATATTAGTTATTGTACAGGGTCACAAACGTTATGTTATATTGATGTGATTATATGCAGCTGTATCCCTTCTAGACTTTACTGGTAGCTGTAGGTAACTTGAGGTTCTACAGCTGTATCCTTTCTAGACCTTACCAGGAGACTGGAAAGGCAACTTAAGTATCTGCGGCTGTATCCCTTCTAGACTTTACTGGGACAGTAGATAGGTAACTTGAGTATCTGCGGCTGTATCCCTTATAGACTTTACCAGGAGACTAGATAGGTAACTTGAGTACCTGCAGCTGTATCCCTTTTAGACTTTATTGGGAGAGTAGATAGGAAACTTGAGTATCTGCGGCTGTATCCCTTCTAGATTTTATTGGGAGATTAGATAGGTAACTTGACTATATGCAGATGTATCCCTTTTAGAGTTTACCAGGAGACTAGATTGGAAACTTGAGTATCTGCAGCTGTATCCCTTCTAGATTTTATTGGGAGATTAGATAGGTAACTTGACTATATGCAGATGTATCCCTTTTAGTTTACCAGGAGACTAGATAGGAAACTTGAGTATCTGCGGCTGTATCCCTTCTAGACTTTACTGGAAAACTATGTAGATAGGTAGCTTGCAGCTGTATCCCTTATAGACTTTACCAGAAGACTAGATAGGTAACTTGAGTATCTGCGGCTGTATCTCTTCTAGATATTACTACCAGAAGATTAGATAGGTAACTTGAGTATCTGCAGCTGTATCCCTTCTAGACTCAACCAGAAGAATAGATAGGTAACTGGAGTATTTGCAGCTGTATCCCTTCTAGACTTTACCAGGAGACTGGATAGGTAACTTGAGTATCTGCGGCTGTATCCCTTCTAGACTTTACTGGAAAACTACGTAGATAGGTAGCTTGCAGCTGTATACCTTATAGACTTTACCAGGAGACTAGATAGGTAACTTGAGTATCTGCGGCTGTATCCCTTCTAGACTTTACTGGAAAACTACGTAGATAACTAGCTTGCAGCTGTATCCCTTATAGGCTTTACCAGGAGACTAGATAGGTAACTTGAGTATCTGCCGCTGTATCTGCTCTAGACTTTACTGAGAGACTAGATAGGTAACTTGAGTATCTGCGGCTGTATCCCTTCTAGACTTTACTGGAAAACTGCGTAGATAGGTAGCTTGCAGCTGTATCCCTTATAGACTTTACCAGGAGACTAGATAGGTAACTTGAGTATCTGCGGCTGTATCCCTTCTAGACTTTACTGGAAAACTACGTAGATAACTAGCTTGCAGCTGTATCCCTTATAGGCTTTACCAGGAGACTAGATAGGTAACTTGAGTATCTGCCGCTGTATCTGCTCTAGACTTTACTGAGAGACTAGATAGGTAACTTGAGTATCTGCGGCTGTATCCCTTCTAGACTTTACTGGAAAACTGCGTAGATAGGTAGCTTGCAGCTGTATCCCTTATAGACTTTACCAGGAGACTAGATAGGTAACTTGAGTATCTGCGGCTGTATCCCTTCTAGACTTTACTGGAAAACTATGTAGATAGGTAGCTTGCAGCTGTATCCCTTATAGACTTTACCAGGAGATTAGATAGGTAACTTGAGTATCTGCCGCTGTATCTGCTCTAGACTTTACTGAGAGACTAGATAGGTAACTTGAGTATCTGCGGCTGTATCTCTTCTAGATATTACTACCAGAAGATTAGATAAGTAACTTGAGTATCTGCCGCTGTATCTGCTCTAGACTTTACTGAGAGACTAGATAGGTAACTTGAGTATCTGCAGCTGTATCTCTTCTAGATATTACTACCAGAAGATTAGATAGGTAACTTGAGTATCTGCAGCTGTATCCCTTCTAGACTCTACCAGACGATTAGATAGGTAACTTGAGTATCTGCAGCTGTATCCCTTCTAGACTCAACCAGACGAATAGATAGGTAATTTGAGTACCTGCAGCTGTATCCCTTCTAGACTTTATTGGGAGAGTAGATAGGAAACTTGAGTATCTGTGGCTGTATCCCTTCTAGATTTTACTGGGAGATTAGATAGGTAACTTGACTATATGCAGATGTATCCCTTTTAGAGTTTACCAGGAGACTAGATAGGTAACTTGAGTATCTGCGGCTGTATCCCTTATAGACTTTACTGGAAAACTACGTAGATAGGTAGCTTGCAGCTGTATCCCTTATAGACTTTACCAGGAGACTAGATAGGTAACTTGAGTATCTGCCGCTGTATCTGCTCTAGACTTTACTGAGAGACTAGATAGGTAACTTGAGTATCTGCGGCTGTATCTCTTCTAGATATTACTACCAGAAGATTAGATAGGTAACTTGAGTATCTGCAGCTGTATCCCTTCTAGACTCTACCAGACGATTAGATAGGTAACTTGAGTATCTGCAGCTGTATCCCTTCTAGACTCAACCAGAAGAATAGATAGGTAACTGGAGTATTTGCAGCTGTATCCCTTCTAGACTTTACCAGGAGACTGGATAGGTAACTTGAGTATCTGCAGCTGTATCCCTTCTAGACTCTACCAGACGATTAGATAGGTAACTTGAGTATCTGCAGCTGTATCCCTTCTAGACTCTACCAGACGATTAGATAGGTAACTTGAGTATTTGCAGCTGTATCCCTTCTAGACTTTACCAGGAGACTGGATAGGTAAGTTTGGTTTAATTTACAATTATTTACTATTGTTTTCTTCTCTACACACAACACATTTTACCGACTGCTAATTGCTCTGAAGTCCTCCTAGCGTCACCTTAATTTATGACCCCGAGCAGGAACATCCAGTTAGTTGTAAAGATGTTTTGGACTCGGTCAGACGCGTCTAGCGCATAATAAAAATAGTGGGAAGAACAATTTTAATAGTTTTCCTGGCCAACAAAACACGCAGCCTGCCACAGACACATAAACCACATGTGTTAATTGAACTTCTGTGGAATATGTTCAAAGTTATGACATTATATCATGCTATATGTAATACGCTGGCACAGAAAGGGCATGAATTCATCAAAGTGACCTTTCAAAAAGCAGCGCATTAAAAAAGTGCTGTATTTATGAGCTGCTCTCTTTGGGTTTGCTTGAGCTCTGCACTCCTGAATGATTTCTTCATGTTAAACAAGGACTTTTATGTCACTTTGAATGTGGATTTTTATTTAAAGGGGAGCTATAATGCAAAACTCACTTATAAGGGGTTTACACACAGTTGTGTGGAAACAATGTGTGAATATAACCAGCTTCTAATGTTAAACATAAATCAATTCTATGTTTTATAATCACACTTGATAAACACAGTCTGCAGAAACACTATTATTGACATTCTCCCTTTGTACGTGTCATCAGACCACCACTTAAATTAGCATAAACAGCCCTGAGTGAGAATCAGCAGTCTGTTATTAGAGTTTTGAGCTGCTGAAGATAAAGGGCCTATAGCAGGGCTATTCAATTAGTTTGTCACGGGGGCCAGTTCATGAAAAGCATCCCAAACGAAGGGCCGGAGAGACATGACTTGCAATATATGATGACACAACTGCATTTAAGAGCCAATTATGTATTTTTGCTCCTTTAGACACCCACATTGTATTTGTCTACACTAAAATGTTAATATATTGTATTTTGAAACTATATAATATCACTGCATTGTACAATAAGTTTCTTTAACAAACATTCAAATGTTGTATTTCACAGCACAACAAAATCAGTGTATTGCTGAAGTAGGCTTCTTCTACATTCAGATACGTTCATATGTTCTGTTTTGAACTGCATAACAATTATGGATGCAACAATTATAGATTTTGGTTGTACGATTATATAGTGTGAAGAATAATCAGTGTTTCACAGTTATCACGTCTAATGTAAATTTAAGCTTTATATTAGCTAGATTTAGATCTGGACATCCCTAACTAATATTAAAAACCTTTAAAAGGCATTTTCATTAGTAATAGTTTTTATGCTGAAGGTTTTTCTGTGCTTATAGGGCTACACAATTTAATTATGTGTGTGTTTATAGAGAGGAACGGGAGAAAATAATATAATAATAATTGTTATGAAGGTCGGCGCCAATATTTAGATTAACTGTTGTTATCATCTGCGTTCATACATACATAATCATTTTAATAATAGTTCGTCTAACATGTCTTTTGTTTACATTGCACTGAAAGCTAAGCACAACTCTCACCGTTACAGCATGAGATGTTTTCCACTGCGTGCGCCCAGACAGCCGCGAGTGCGTTGCTCCGCTTGCGCCCGCATATTGGCATACATTCTTACGACATAACAAACTTGTGCGCGGGAAAGACGTGATATGGGAACGGCCCGCGGCTATAGATATTACAGTGTGCGCGCGTATTAGCTTCGGTGGACAAGCTCGGAACTTTAAACTAGCGCACAGTTGGCAACTTGGCGTAACTTTGTTCAGCAGTTTCGTTTCGTGCGGCAGAACAGAAATGCAGAAATGCGGCTTTGAGAAGCCTTTACGATTAATTAACCATGACGAATTAAAGCGCAGTTAATAGTGAAATCGGTTAATCGTTGCATCCCTAATAACGATATCAGTGCATTGTACAAAAAAACATTTCTACAAACATATTCAAATGTATTCGGCTGCTCTCGCCACTGTCAGGTGACTCACGCTCTGCGCAGCTCATTCTGTATTGAACAGACGCACGTCACTTCATAACTATAGCGGCCGTTTTTTGACTGAACTAAATTTATTCTTGATGTCTTGGTCACACTATTTGGAGGGCCAGAACAAATTGCCTCGGGGGCCGGGTTTGGCCCGCGGGCCGCCAATTGAATAGCCTTGGCCTATAGACTCGACACAATAAGGCGCAAGACATGTTTGGCACGATTTGTTACTATTTTCAGACCAGCGCAACAGTAATTTTCATGTTTTGTGGCACGTTGTTTAAATAGCAAATCCATTTGTACCACTTTATGGATTCATGGGTGTGCTGGTCTAGAAAGGAGGTGTGTTTAGGTGCATTGTTTGCGCGTTGCTATGTTGAGGAATTGAAATAGACCACACCATTGACCAACTGAAAGCTACTGTAAAGTCCAGCGCAGAGCGTGTTAGTTATGTGCCTATGCACTTACACATTGCTTAATAGACACAGGATATACAGCAATACACAAATATCTTTACAGATGAAAACAAGTAAAGATTAAAATATTACAAAAATGATAAATAAATATAAATATAAAAACCACTGCCTCAATGCCTTCTTCACCTCGGGGGGCTTTTTCAGTTTATTCATGACACTTTGCATTAGTATAATGTTATTATTATTAGCAGTATTATTTATTATCTGCATATTTATATTAGTTTTAATAAAAACAAGTTTAGATTTGTCCACCTTTGGGGTTTTGGAGACGTCTGCGTCACCATATGGGGCATAAGAACAGGACGTGTGTTTGGATATAACTCAGTGCTTTGACCACACTTCATTATTATTGTTCATTTATTCCTTTGCTGGAGATTAGAACTGAATTTAGAAATAGTTTAGACACAAATCTCCGCTTAACAAACTAAATTAATTATGTGGGTTAATGAATGTGTTCAGTGGAGTGAGTTTCCACCGTTTCCTTACTCCACCAAAGTAAAGGAGTAAAGTAAAGAGTAAAAGTAAAGTAAAGAGAAAGTAAAGAGGCTGAATGGAGGAGGCTCGTTCTTTATCCTCGCGCTGCAGATGCTCTGTTTAACTGTTTTCTCGCTAGTGAAGCGTTCAGCTTTTACACTTATAAAGTCCGCCATGACTAGCAAATGTACCATGGAGCGACGCAACTGACTGAATAGGAGACGAGACTCTGATTGGTTTAATGCACGTTATGCTTAAAACACAACCAGAACTAGGCCCACACGGAATCTGGCCACGCAGAAATTTGCAGATTTCCGCAAATTTTTTGCCCATCATTGAGTCTATTTGTTTACTTGTCATGTAATTTTCATCCGCTTATCCGGGGCTGGGTCGCGGGGGCAGCTGTCATAGGAGAGAACCCCAGACTTCCCTCTCCCCAGACACTTCCTCCAGCTCCTCTGGGGGGATCCCGAGGCGTTCCCAGGCCAGCCAAGAGACATAGTCCCTCCAGCATGTCCTAGGCCTTCCCTGAGGCCTCCTCCCAGTGGGACATGCCTGGAACACCTCCCTAAGTAGGCATCCGAAACAGATGCCACCTCAGCTGACTTCTCTCGATGGGGAGGAGCAGCGGCTCCACTCTGAGCTCCTCCCGAGTGTCAGAGCTCCTCACCCTATTTATAAGAGGGTGCCCTGCCACCCTGCAAAGGAAACTCATTTCGGCCGCTTGTATCCGAGATCTTGTCCTTTCGGTCATGACCCAAAGCTCATGGCCAAAGGAGAGAGTAGGAACGTAGATTGACCGGTAAATCGAGAGCTTTCAGCTCTGCTCCTTCTTTACCACAACGGACTGCATTACTGACCGCATTACTGCTGCGGCTGCACCAATCCGCCTGTCCATCCTTCCCTCACTCATGAACAAAACCCCAAGATACTTGAACTCCTCCACCTGGGGTAAGGACTTTCCTCCAACCCGGAGATGGCAAACCACCTTATACCGGCTTATTTACTTGTGTAAATTCATTTTTAAATTAATTTCAGTAATATTATTGACTAATATGAATATGTTCAATACAGTTTCATTCATTCATTTTCTTTTCGGCTTAGTCCTTTTATTATTCTGGGGTCGCCACAGCGAAATGAACCGCCAATTTATCCAGCATAAACACGGGGAGAACATGCAAACTCCACACAGAAATGCCAACTGACCCAGCCAGGGCTCGAACCAGCGACCTTATTGCTGTGAGGTGATTGTGCTACCCACTGCGCCACCATGACGCCCCACAATACAGTTTATATAGTCATATTTTCTGTTTTTTAGTCGATAAATGAGAGATTGTTTTGTTTATCAAATAAGTGGATCTAATTGGATTTGCATTGTAAACATTAAAAAAGTTAAAAATGTATTCATATATTGAGTTTTTAGTTGCGATACTCCCAAAATCATTCTGCAGAAATCCGTAGATATTTTTACAAAATTCTGTGCAGAAATAGCAAAAAATGTCCGCAGATTCTGTTGGGCCCTGCCCAGAGCTCATTACGAGAAAAAGCACAACCCTGTTAGACCATATGCTGGGGGGGGAAGCGTATTTGTCCATCCTTAAAATAGCAAAAGTGTATTCGGACACGCCCTTAACGATTTTGCTCCATGCGCTTTAGACTTTGTGCTTAGATTGTTAAACCAGACTGATTCTCACACACCTCTTTTCACATTTTCACACAGATAACATTAGTCCTGCTTTGAATCTGCCACTATCCTGACACATAAGCATCTGTAGCTCCGCCCTCTTTTAAAAAGAGCACAATCTTATTTGAATTTAAAGCGACAGCCACCAAAACGCCACAACTAAGATCAAAGCCTAAAAGGGTCAAATTCAGAGACTTATAAAACATCACTTCTGCTGTATTTTGAGTTGAAAACTTCACATACACACTCATAGGCACATCAGAAACTTATTTTACATCTTGTAAAAAATGGGGCATAATAGGTCCCCTTTAAAGGTCTGCCGCGGCACCTGGTCGTGGCCATGTGTGACGTGTTGGTCTTTGATGATGGCTAATGAATCGGCTTTGGCACCTCCAGCGAGAGCCTGCAGTTGAAACGATGAACAGTCCCCGTCTGGAAAAACACGCACTAAGAGGGAATAATTACGCTGCTGAAATATGAGCCATAAATCAAGGTGCCTTGAGGGAGGTTGTGAACTTCAAAACCAAAGGATGTGGTGCATTAAAACACAGACATATTAACACACATATGCAAGGCGGGGATTTTCACATGCACGCCAATGGAGTCAGTAAGTACAGATGGGTGTTATTGTACACAAGCGTGCGTGTGTCAGAATTAAGAGTTAGAGTCCGATTGTTCATACAACCAGCGCGTTTAAAAAGTCCATGCATGCAGGCGTGAGACACACACAAAATAAATGACACTCTCTTTTTTTAGACTTACAGCATTGTGCACGCTTTAAAGGGATAGTTCACCCATAAAATAAAATTCTAGCATTTACTCACCCTTTACTTGTTTGAAGTCTTCATAATTTTCCTCATAGCAGATACTTTGAAGACTGCTGAAAACCGGTAACCATTGACTTTCATAGTAGAAAAAACGAACACTATGGAAGTCAATGGTTACCGGTTTTCAGCATTCTTCAAAATATCTTCTTTTAAAGACTGCTGAAAACCGGTAATCATTGACTTTCATTGAAGAAAAAATGAACACTATGGAAGTCAATGGTTACCGGTTTTCAGCATTCTTCAAAATATCTTCTTTTGAAGAGTGCTGAAAACCGGTAACCATTGACTTTCATCGAAGAAAAAAAACCGAACACTATGGAAGTCAATGGTTACCGGTTTTCAGCATTCTTCAAAATATCTTCTTTTGAAGACTGCTGAAAACCGGTAACCATTGACTTTCATTGTAGAAAAAACAAACACTATGGAAGTCAATGGTTACCGGTTTTCAGCATTCTTCAAAATATCTTCTTTTAAAGACTGCTGAAAACCGGTAACCATTGACTTTCATTGTAGAAAAAACAAACACTATGGAAGTCAATGGTTACCGGTTTTCAGCATTCTTCAAAATATCTTCTTTTGAAGACTGCTGAAAACCGGTAACCATTGACTTTCATAGTAGAAAAAACAAACACTATTGAAGTCAATGGTTACCGGTTTTCAGCATTCTTCAAAATATCTTCTTTTGAAGACTGCTGAAAACCGGTAACCATTGGCTTCCATAGTGTTTGTTTTTCTTACTACGAAAGTCAATGGTTAGCGGTTTTCAGCAATCTTCAAAGTATCTGCTACAGAAGAAAGAAACTCATGAAGAATTGGAACAAGTAAAGCAAATACTGAGTACATTTTCATTTTTGAGTGAACTATCCCTTTAAATTTGACACGCACCGCTATGAAGTTAAAGCAGAAATGCATTCAGGTAATGGCTTGAATTTCCATCCTCTAATAAATTGGAACACAAGCCGTCTCTGCCGTCCAAAAAATATTTTTATGAGTGCGGTCACTGTTGGTGCACAATAACTTCAGTTTACGAGCGTCATTATGTCGTTGGCTGCGTTGTAAAAAGTGGTCAGAATATGCGTAAATATTCTTAATGGCCACAGTATTGTATACAGTGGTCACAGTTAGTCGACACCAGCTCTGAGTCCTAGTGGAAAGGGTCATCGTGCACATCATTCAAACACAAATTCTGCACACACACTCTGTCATTATTTACACACGCTCAAACAACAATTTACATTATTTACTATCAAAGTCAATGGGGTCCGAAAATAATGGGGTTGTTTTAAACTCCCTTAACTGTCATTGTATTCACAAAAAAAATCATTAAACAATCCTTAAAATGCTTTTCGTCACGTTCACACGTCATACAAGTTTGGAACTACACAATCGTAATATTAAAGGGGTAGTTCACCCAAAAATGAAAATATACTCACTATTTACTCTCCCTCAAGTGGTTCTAAACTTTTATGAATTTCTTTCCTCTGTCGAACACAAAGGAAGATATTCTGAAGAAAGATGAAAACCGGTAACCATTGACTTCCATAGGAGGATAAACAAATACTATGGAAGTCAATGGTTACAGGTTTTTAACATTTTTCGAAATATCTTCTTTTGTGTTTAACAGATGAAAGAAAATCCTAGAGGTTTGAAACAAGTAAAAGCTGAGTAAATGATGATTCTTGGGTGAACTGCCCCTTTAAGGTCAAACTGAAACCACTGAGGCAAGGTATTCTTTGCCTTTTATGTGTACTTGAAGGTCTGTGTACATACAAACATTCTCACCAGAAGAGTATATAAGTACAGTAAGTGTGTGTCTGATTTTTGCGGCTACACTGTAAAAAATGCTTTGGGTCAAATATGGACAAACCCAACTACTGGGTTAAAGCAGGGGTGTCCAAACTCGGTCCTGATGTCTTGCAGATTTTAGCACCAACACACCTGCAAGGATGTTTCTAGAAAGCCTAGTAAGAGCTTGATTAGCTAGCCCAGGTGTGTTTGATTAGGGTTGGAACTAAACTTTGCAGGACACCGGCCGTCCAGGACCGAGTTTGGACACCCCTAGGTTAAAGCATGTCATTTAAAGGGACAGTTCACCCAAAAATGAAAGTTTACTCATTATTTGCTCTCCTTCAAGTGGTTGTAAACTTTATAAAGTGCTCACCAGAAGAGTATATAAGCACAGTAAGTGTGTGTCTGATTTTTGTTACTACACTCTAAAAAAATACTTTGGGTCAAATATGGACAAACCCAACCATTGGGTTAAAGCATGTCATTTGAAGGGATAGTTACTCTCCCTCAGGTGGTTGTAAACCTTAATGAATTTCTTTCTTCTGACGAATACAAAGGAAGATATTTTTGAAGAAAGATGAAAACCGGTAACCATTGATTAGGATAAACAAATACTATGGATGTCAAGTGTTTAGCATTTTTCAAAATATCTTCTTTTGTCTTTAACAGGTGAAAGAAACTCATAAAGAAACAAGTAAAGGGTGAGTAAATGATGATTTTTGGGTGAACTGACCCTTTAAGGTCAGAATGAAACCACTGAACCACTGTAAATATAACTACGGTATCAATTACAGTTTATTATTAGTACAATTTGTTGTAGAATTCATTAAAAAGAGATTTAAATACTATAATATATACAATATAATACACTTAATATACTATAGTATGGGTCAAAAACATTATATCATTAACTATAAAGTACTATAGCATTTTTTATGTGGGCTGCAGCACCAGCTTGTGTCATTTATCTAGAGCAGGGGTGCTCAATCCTGTTCCTGGAGATCTACCTTCCTGCAGATTTCAGTTGCAGCCCATATCAAACACGCCTGCCTGTAATTATCAAGTGTTGTTCAGGTCCTAATTAATTGGATCAGGTGTGTTTGATCAGTGTTGGAGCTGAACTCTGTAGGAAGGTAGATCCCCAGGAGCAGG
Organism: Danio kyathit; assembly: GCA_903798195.1. Taxonomy (NCBI): domain Eukaryota; kingdom Metazoa; phylum Chordata; class Actinopteri; order Cypriniformes; family Danionidae; genus Danio; species Danio kyathit. The sequence goes on along the minus strand of LR812529.1, from coordinate 2,649,180 downwards.
GTTGAGCACCCCTGATCTAGAGTTTCATACTGTAGCCGATCTAGATACGTAAAGCACCAACATGGTTTTAACTATCTACTTAATACCAACATGCATTTGCTTCCTAATTAATAAGACAACCTTGAGTCAAAAACGTTTCTAACCCAACCATTAAAGGTGCATTTTATGTTCAATGTTTGACGTAAACTGAAACATGAAAACAGGGCGGGGCATAGAGTAGCTCCACCCCTTATAAAAACAGCCAATAGCGTTGGTTTTTATCACAGCTCTGCCAGTGAGAAAGTTTGAGCTTAATCACACCAAATGAAAAGCCAATGAGAAGAAGGGGGCGGGGCATGGCAGATACTAGAGAGCATTTGATTGGTCAGAAGATTTGATGAGAAACTGATGAAATAAGTCGCTGATCCATTTAGTTTGAGGCGACTGCACGCTTTATATCAGGTTTATATCTTCTAAATGTAAATGTTGTCTCTGTTTTGGAGCACACTAGCTTATAGATACTGAATAACTAAGTAACAATACTGAAAGTAACATCTAAAAAACCTTTATTTTAATTTCACAGGGATTCAAATGGAATTAATCAAATGAGCCCAACATTGGGTTTGTCACCCAGCATCCTTTAGTGTAAAAATACTGATGATCAAATGTTTAGACACAAAACACAAACACACACACCTTACATTTTAATCCCAGGTCTTGAAAAAAGAGGCATTATAGCAAGTGCTGACACAGAAGACAACTCGCTGCATGTGAAACACACAACGGCGGCGTTATACTGAGCAGACTCTGCCGCTCGACCCCAGAAGGTGAAAGGTCACGCCTGTGGTCACCTTTCAGTGCCTGAAGCGACGAGTGTGGGTCAAAAGTCACGGCTAATTGAGATTGCGGCCAGGTACCGACACACACTCCACACATGCAGGGATAAATGACAGCTTTGTCTACAACCGCGAGGATTATGTTTGAGTTTAGATGTATTCAACTCCTGCTATTATATTAAAAAGCTTTTAGTACTTTATAGTTATTAAAAAAAACTGCTCGGAGAGGTTAAATTCATCTTCATTCATTCATTTTCCTTAAAGAGCCCCTATTATGGGTTTTTGAGAATGACCTTCTATGTAGTGTGTAACGCAGCACTAAGTGAAGTGAAATATCCAGCTAAGGCTTAAATCTGAAAGTGGACAGTGTTTAAAACTATTGATTCATCTATAAAAGAGTCGACTCATAGTGGTTCGAAAGAATCGTCGTGATAACGAGTCTTTAGGCGTTTCTGCGTGACGCGAATACGAAACATAAGCCCCGCCCATTTGTTGCACGCACAAACCTGGGAAAATTTAAACCTGCAGCCCCGCCCACTAACACAGTAGCACAGAAGAGGAAGATAAACAGATCCCAGTTGAACCAAGTCACGAAGATGCTGTGCTTAGCTGGACATTATTGGAAGTGTGATTGAAAGTGTTATTTTCTCTACCCAAAGATGAAGCTGTGAAGAGTCAGGGGTTGAGGTTTATTTTTGCAAAAATACCTCAGCATTATAGCCCATCCTTGTGCAGTTCGAGTGCTTCTGGGATCTACACACTTACAACGGGGCATTCGTCGGCTGTTTGTTAAAGGAGGGATCAGAAAAGACTACTGATATAAGGGACTTTGTCAGTACACGGATAAGTGGATCATGGATCAGTTCCTTCCTCCATTTCACAAGTGTAAGTAAGTGCATTACCATGGCTGCCTCCTTGTTTTCTCTAGCTTGCAAATGATATATTTAATTGTGTTTTGTTGCTTGTAACCGCGTGTACTGTATCTGGTTAACTCTTTATATTCTCATATCGCGTCTAATTAATGCCACACTGAAAACGCGACGCGTGCCGCTTTGTCTACGGATTTAAATGCGTTTGTGAGCTCGCTTTCCACTGCCGTTTGTTGTTGCTATGACCACCGTCAGCTGTTCCTACACAGCGGTCAAGGTTCAAAACGGGGTGAGGTGTCTGAATAACACTCAGGGCCGGAGCAAGCTGAACTGGCGGATCACACTGCCCTCAACCCGAAAGTGAAAAAGAAAGTGACCGGTTCACAGATGAAAGTGAGGACCGGGAGGGAGCGAGTGGGTGTCGCGGATGAAAGTGAGGACTGGGGGTGGCCTCTATGGACGCGCCGGCCCTGATAGCACTGTTGAGAACCGGGTACTGTGTACTATGGTGTTAGTAACTACTATGAAGCGTGTTTCAGGTGGCCGCTGTGATCGGCCTTTCACTCTGTCTCGTGCTGAACGCTGTCGACTAATCGCAACAGGCTGTCATCGGTCCAATCAGCGCAGATTAGCTTCGCACTAAGGAGGGGTTTGGGAACAAATGAATCACTGAACGATTCATATGGGAGTCGCTGGGATCATCAGGTAAAAATAAATGCCGATTATAATACCATGAAAGCGTTTTTTGACCTTGCATGCAGATCAGCCTGTTGTTGGAGACCCTTACAACCAAAATATGACTCTTTTCAATGTATAATAGGGGCTCTTTAAGCTTTGTCCCATATTTATGAGTCGCCGCCACAGCGGAATGAACTGCCAACTATTCCAGCATATGTTTTACACAGCAGATGCCCTTCCAGCCGCAACCCAGCAATGGGAAGGAATTCATCTTATTAATGTATAATAAATGCATAAATATATACTCCAGCAAGCGACACGGTGGCTCAGTGGTTAGCACTGTCGCCTCACAGCAAAAAGGTCGCTGGTTCGAGTCCCGGCTGGATCAGTTGGCGTTTCTGTGTGGAGCTTGCCTTTTCTCCCAGTGTTGGCGTGGGTTTCCTCCGGGTGCTTCGGTTTCCCCAACAGGCCAAACACATGCGCTATAGGGGAATTGGGTAAGCTAAATTAGCCGTAGTGTATGTGTGTGAATGAGAGTGTATGGGTGTTTCCCAGTGATGGGTTGCAGCTGGAAGGGCATCCGCTGTGTAAAGCATATGCTGGATAAGTTGGCAGTTCATTCTGCTGTGGTGACCCCTAATTAATAAAGGGACTAAGCCAAAAAGAAAACGAACGAATGAATAAATTGGCCGTAGTGTATGAGTGTGTGTGTGTGAATGAGTGTGTATTGGTGTTTCCTAGTACTGGGTTGTTGCCGGTAGGGCATCCGCTGTGTAAAACTTATGCTGGAATAGTTGGCGGTTCATTCCGCTGTGGCGACCCCCGATAAATAAGGGACTAAGCTAAAATGAATAAATGAATGAGGTTTTGCATGACTGAACTGAACAATAACGACTAGAGCTCTCTTTATTCGTGGGCCACCTGATCTCGGAAAGTGATCAGGTAATATAATAGTGGATTTGACAGCACATGCTATAATTCATGGAGAGCACATGTATAATTGAAGTGTTCTCCATGTGCGCTGTGTGTTAATGCCTGTCTGCTGCGCTTCCAGATTGATTATTTGTGAGGAAGATGGTGAGAAAAAGAGAAAAGGAAACACGCAACGGTTGGCGGAGACGCCAGAAAGAACAAAGGAAGTCACTCGGACCATTTGGAGTTTTCAAAACAGTTTGCATGCGGATTGTTCCAGAAATGTGCTGCGCTAAGACAGAACAGATGACGTGCGGATCAGTTAAAACTGTCATGACATGCTCGTTTTTTTAGGCTGAAGACAAGATGATTTGCCCTCCTGTGAAATTTGCATTCTTTTAAAAATATTTCCAAAGTGGGTGCGACACGGAGGCTTCGTGGTTAGCACTGTGGTCTCACAGTAAGAAGGTCGCTGGTTCGAGTCCCGGCTGGGCCAGTTGGCATTTCTGCATGGAGTTTGCATGTTCTCCCCGTGTTGGCGTGGGTTTCCTCTGGGTGCTCCGGTTTAACCCAACAGTCCAAACACATGCGCTATAGGGGAATTGGATTAACTAAATTGGCCGTGGTGTTTGAGAGTGTGTGTGAATGAGTGTGTATGGGTGTTTTCCAGTACTGGGTTGCAGCTGGAAGGGCATCTGCTGAGTAAAACATATGCTGGAATAGTTGGTGGTTCATTGCGCTGTGGCGGCCCCTGATGAATAAAGGGACTTAGCTGAAGGAAAATGAATGAATTGGTTTAAATAACCCAGTATTTCTTAGACTGTGCATTGGTGCGTAGTTTTTGAACGATTTTGTTTTCTAGTACAAATATATATATATAAACATTTTAAAAGCGAGATAGATTTATTATGTGCTTAAAATGAAAAATATCTATCAGTAGGGTCTAATAAATAGTCAAAAAATGAAGATTTACTCATTATTTTACTCCGCTCAAGTGTGTATTTATATAGTGCATTTATTGTGTATGGCCACACACCCAAAGCACTTCACAATCATGAGGGGGGGTCTCTCCACACCACCACCAGTGTGCAACATCCACCTGGACGATGCGATGGCAATCACAGGACAATGACGCCAGTGCGCTCACCACACACCAGCTATAGGTGGAGTGGAGAGACAGTGATAGAACCAATTCTGTGGATGGGGATGATTGGGAGGCCATGATGGTTAAGGGCCGAGATGGAATTTGTGCAGGACACCGGGGTTACACCCCTACTCTTTACGACAGAGGTGGGCAAACTTTTTAGACCCGAGGGCCACATCAAGTTTTCCAAACCAAGTGAAGAACCACATGTCAAATGCTTCAAAAAATAACTTTTATTTATAGTGGCAGTACGCATGGAATAATATGTAATATCGGACAGAATCATGTCACATTAATACAAAACAGATTATATTAATAGTTATAATTGAGTCAAATATACAAGTCAAATTAATTTGCACTTCTATTTATATTTACTTATTAATCATCATAAAACAATCACAACAATCTCAATTGAGCTTGTATTAATATGCTCATATCAATCCTAAAACTATGAGATAAAACGGAAGAAGAATCTGAGGGTGTACTCACACTATGTACAGTTGCCTTGAACTGAGCCGAAGCATGCTTGTTCCCCCTCCCATCTCCCCTGACGAACCGCACTCACATTACATTTGGGCCTGACCACGCTTACGTCATCGATGATGAGCTGTTCAGTTTAAGAAGCGCTCTCGAAAAAAAAAAAGAGAGAAGCGAATTTTGCCTGAAAGTGCATTTTAATATCCGAGAGTGTTTTTCTAATTCTACTGGTTGCGCTAACTGTACTGCGTGCAATACTGCCATCAAATGGCATTCACTTGTATTGCATCATTAATTTACTAGTTCTGAAACCAAACCGTTACTCAGAAGCAGCATTTTAAAAACTCCCTCGCGGGCCGGATGAAAGTGTTCAGCGGGCCGCATATGGCCCGCGGGCCGTAGTTTGCCCACCTCTGCTTTACGAGAAGCGCCCACAGAGACCTCGGTTTAACCTCTCATCCAAAAGATGGCACTCACTGACAGTATAGTGTCCCCTTCACTATACTGGGGCATTAAAACTCACACAGACCACAGGTTGAGCGCCCCCTGTTGGTCTCTCTAACACCACTTCCAACAGCAACCTAGCTTTCCCATGTGGTCTCCCATCCAGCTACTGACCAGGCTCAGCCCTGCTTAGCTTTAGAGAGTCTGTGGTAAGTGTTTCCTCAATAGTTTGTTTCTTTTGTTGAACACAAAAGAAGATGGTTTGAAGAAAGGTGAAAATCTGTAAATATTAACTCAGGAAGTCAATGGTTACAGGTGTCCAACATTCTGCAAAACATCTTCTTTTGTGTTCAACAGAAGAAAGAATCTCTTAATGAGTCTTAAATGATGACACAATTGTCATTTTTGGGTGAACTATCTCTTTAATTTAAAACATAGGACTCAAACTCGATTCCTGGAGCGCCCGGAGGAAACCCAACATGGGGAGAACATGCAACATGCAACATGCCGCCATTTTGTTTTGTTTTTCATTTTGAAATAAGATTATTTTGCTTACCCAATTGTCAGGTTATTTAGGTTGTTTTAATGAAAAACGGACTTAATTTTGCCTCATTATTTCTGAAAACAAGACAATAAGTTTACCTTCTCTAGAGGATGCTTCTTGATTTAAGAAGTTTTAGATATTTGGACTAGAAACGACACAAACAAACTTACTAAGAAAAGCATTTTTGTTTGCAGTGTAATTGTGTGTCAGAGTTTTCCACATGCAGTGTGTGTGTGTGTGTGTTGGGTGATGTCAGTGTGTGTTTGAGGGTGTTCACAGCAGGTGAAAGCGGACGGCAGTGTAAAGCAGGATCTGAGGCTCAGTGTTGACAGATGAACAGAGACAGAGAGACTGGATTCTCTGCCTGGAGGAGCTGTCATTCACACACACACACACACACACACACACACACACACACACACACACACACACACACACACACACACACACACACACACACACACACACACACTGAGAGAACAATGAGTAAAAGCATTTAAACACTCTCTGTCACACACACACACACACACACACACACACACACACACACACACACACACACACACACACACACTGAAGACGAAAGATAAAGAGCAGCTCCACAGACCAACAACAGAAGACTGACAGCAGAAACACACAACACTGACAGACTGATGGATGACATACGCGCGCGCACTCACACACACTCACACAGACATATAAAAGTGTATCATTACTGATTTCTCTAATTTTGTTGGCACATTTGCACACTTTAATCACTGTAGAATAATGCTGGCTTCCACACAATTCCTTCATGTTGCCCCAACACAAATGCATGTAGTTACCTCACATGTGTTGACACATTTAAATGGTCAGGTGGTCGATTTAAAACTTTTACTTTCACTTGAATACATTGTTAGTGCTGTATTGGTACTTTTACTCCACTATTTTCCGTCAAGCGGCATGGTGGTGCAGTGGCTAGCGCTGTCCCCACACACCAAGAAGGTCGCTGGTTCGAGTCCCGGCTGGACCAGTTGGCGTTTCTGTGTGGAGTTTGCATGTTCTCCCCGTGTTTCCGTTTCCCCCACAGTCCAAACACATGTGCTATAGGTGAATTGGGTGAGCTAAACTGGCCGTAGTGTATGTGTGTATGTCCAGGGGTGCGTTAGCCAACTAAGGTTGCAAGTTGTGTTGTTACAAACATAGTTCGTTGATTTGGTGTTTCCCAAATCTGTTGTTCCAACGAACATTCGCAAAGTGTGTCGCAAACTTCTGCGCTTGCAGCTACACCTCTGGAGCTGTAGCTAGAAACATAGTTCGTGGCTGTGTTCTATTTACAGTTATCCCCCCTACGCCCTATTCGTTTAGAACATTCTAATATTTAAACTTGGAGTTACTTAAAAAGCATTAAAGTCGTCTCTCTTAGCTGCAATTTGCTTTCAAAATATTTTTACAGTTCAGTTTTATCAATCTTCATGTTTACAATTGTGCTCCCTTCGCAGTGCACTTTGGAAACATTGTCATTTTGAACACAGCCGTGGCTCATGCCGAAAGCTATAGGTGACCTATTATTTAAAAGCGGAATTTACGTTACTCCTTTGAAGCTTGTGAAAACAAAAAACACAGCATACGCTAATGGTTTTAATTTATAGTAGGTTATTTATTAAGTATCTGTACTGTATATGACATGGGCCTGCTGGTTAGCACATTTCTGCAGTGTTTACATGTGTCAAACTGTAAAAGTAGACTTTTCAAAAAATAAATAAACAATAAATAATAATAATAATAATCCTCATCATTAATAATATTAATATTATTATTAAAGTATGATTTTTTAAATTTCTTAATAAATTATTTTTTCATATGTGTTAGCTTCTGTGTGTAATTTTATGTTTTAGAATAGAATATGTGATGTTCTCAATAATATTAGTAAAGGAAACACAGGCTCTATATGAGCTGTTTACATATATTTCAATTAATACAGAAAGCGAGTGCATGTTTTTACCAAAACTAATACTGGATTATTTTAAATGCGTGTGTTTAAAACAATATAATTTGCACAAATAAATGATGGGGTTCTTCTCTAAAGAAGTAGTTACTCCACCCTGTTTAGAGGATCATTATGGGCGTTTTACGTTATAACTAACGTGGTTCAAATGATGGATCTGCGACAGAGAAACTACGGGTTTTGGGAAACACTCGTCACTACATCGTTCTTTTCCCAAACGATGCATCGCACTATGAGAGTTCAGCCGCGAGTTACGTTGTTGTTTGGGAAACACACCCCAGGTTGGGGGTTGAGCGTTGGGTTAACGGCCCACCTTGTAAAAATTAGATGTACAGAAACACTAAGATGGTGCGGCTAAATATCAACTCCAATATAAACAGTCCTGCATGGGAGGGAGTAAAAGTACTTTCCTTCAACCTGCAGTCACTACTTTATTTTCCATTTTTCTGGTCTATGGTAAAGTAGAATAATCAGTCTTGCAATTCCTGTCCAATCAAATCACATCATACAGAACAACCTCAAGACACAAAATTGTTACACGCAACGACCAAGAGACTATTTAGATATGAGATGCCGAAAGCAGAGCCCGCGCGCCAGAGTTGGCCCATTGTAACCTTTGATTTGGCCCACAATCACATCTGAGAGGAGAGTGAGAATGATGGAGAGGGCTGGGGTGATTGCCTTTAACACAGAGATCGTCATTTCTAATTTGACGTGACCTTTTTTTGTTTGTTTTATGCTGAGCTACAAAAAAGCAAACTGAAATGAAATGCTTCAATTAAATATTGTAAATGAATCTGGTTTTTTTTATGTAAATACTGTCACACATAGAGGACTATGCAGAAGACATCAGTGAGCAAATCAAGGCAAAAGTAGTGTAATTCTGTTTGTTTTGTTTTACTGTAATAAGTTCATTATAAAATGTAAAAAAAAAAAAATACTGGATTAGTTAATATAAAGCAATGTTTTCTAGTCATTTTAAACTATTATTAAATAAATTAGAAAATTACTCATTGAGAAGGGTCTGGATGCAGACCTGGTGCAGAGCAATCTGAGCTGCATCCAATGCTTTTGAATGGGCTCACCTAACCCCATCCCCTCACAGTGACATCACTCGCTCCATTTGAGTGCATTGTGTCTGACATTGCATCGCTGAGTGATGCAATCTCAGCTTGCATCATAAAGGCTGCATCCAGATATTGGACTATACAGTATTTGCCTCCGGCCCACTAGCCTCAATCAAGCTTGGCTTTTGGTCCTTCATAAGAAAAGGTTTGGGCACTCCTGGTTTAGATGCATGTCAGTGATGAGAAGATGACGGATGTTTATGATAACTGAAATGGCCTTAAACAATAACTAAATGCAATACAGAATGTTACGTTTACACACACACACACCGGCACAAATTGCATGTAAACTTCAGTCTTTCACAGTGTAATACTCACCACTCTTGAGTACTTTTAAAAGGGCTACCTTTACTCATGCTTTGAGTAATATTTACATTCAGATTTCAATATTTACAGCAGATACCTTCTTTTGGGTAAGTAATGATACTGTTACTCGAGTATGATTTTTCAGTGCTCTTTCCACCACTGTTGCGAAATAAAATGTTGCGTTGTTATTTAGTATAACAGACTTATTCATGTACAAATGAAACAACATGATTATTAATATGTATATAAAATAATAAGTGATCAGACCTCTATTTGAATTGATGAACTCTTTTGTTCCCTTTTTTTTAAGGTGTCCTTGTAAAGGCTGATTTATACTTCTGCGTCGAGTGATCGGTGTGACCCACGGTGCTGTTTGTGTTGCTCTGCAATTACACTTCTGAAACCCTAGCTGGCAGTAGGCTTTTATGTTCCTCTGTGTTGAGTTTCTTCATTGGTGTTTTGTTTTTTCTGAACACTACAACTAGCTAAAACTGGCTCATTCAGAGGCTCTCAGAACCACCCATGCTCGTCACCGGTACCAAGCCGACCAATCACAGAGCTTGCGCTACGTGTTGTTACATTTTTTGAGAGGTGCGCATCAGCATCGAGGCGACCATGGCGAGGGCTATGCGACCACACGAAGGCTGCGCCGAACCAAACGGGTGCACTTGACGCAGAAGTATAAATCAGCCTTAACTTTATTTAACTAAGAAATATGAATTAATTACATGTACTTACTATATACAGGGAGTGCAGAATTATTAGGCAAATGAGTATTTTGACCACATCATCCTCTTTATGCATGTTGTCTTACTCCAAGCTGTATAGGCTCAAAAGCCTACTACCAATTAAGCATATTAGGTGATGTGCATCTCTGTACTGAGAAGGGGTGTGGTCTAATGACATCAACACCCTACATCAGGTGTGCATAATTATTAGGCAACTTCCTTTCCTTTGGCAAAATGGGTCAAAAGAAGGACTTGACAGGCTCCGAAAAGTCAAAAATAGTGAGATATCTTGCAGAGGGATGCAGCACTCTTAAAATTGCCAAGCTTCTGAAGCGTGATCATCAAACAATCAAGCGTTTCATTCAAAATAGTCAACAGGGTCGCAAGAAGCGTCTGGAAAAACCAAGGCGCAAAATAAACTGCCCATAAACTGAGAAAGTCAAGCGTACAGCTGCCAAGATGCCACTTGCCACCAGTTTTGCCATATTTCAGAGCTGCAACATCACCAAAAGCACAAGGTGTGCAATACTCAGAGACATGGCCAAGGTAAGAAAGGCTGAAAAACCACTACCACTGAACAAGACACACAAGCTGAAACGTCAAGACTGGGCCAAGAAATATCTCAAGACTGATTTTTCTAAGGTTTTATGGACTGATGAAATGAGAGTGAGTCTTGATGGGCCCGTGGCTGGATCGGTAAAGAGCAGAGAGCTCCAGTCCGACTCTGACGCCAGCAAGGTGGAGGTGGAGTACTGGTTTGGGCTGGTATCATCAAAGATGAGCTTGTGGGGCCTTTTCAGGTTGAGGATGGAGTCAAGCTCAACTCCCAGTCCTACTGCCAGTTTCTGGAAGACACCTTCAAGCAGTGGTACAGGAAGAAGTCTGCATCCTTCAAGAAAAACATGATTTTCATGCAGGACAATGCTCCATCACACGCGTCCAAGTACTCCACAGCGTGGCTGGCAAGAAAGGGTCTAAAAGAAGAAAAACTAATGACATGGCCTCCTTGTTCACCTGCTGAACCCCATAGAGAACCTGTGGTCCATCATCAAATGTGAGATTTACAAGGAGGGAAAACAGTACACCTCTCTGAACAGTGTCTGGGAGGCTGTGGTTGCTGCTGCACGCAATGTTGATGGTGAACAGATCAAAACACTGACAGAATCCATGGATGGCAGGCTTTTGAGTGTCCTTGCAAAGAAAGGTGGCTATATTGGTCACTGATTTGTTTTTGTTTTGTTTTTGAATGTCAGAAATGTATATTTGTGAATGTTGAGATGTTATATTGGTTTCACTGGTGAAAATAAATCATTGAAATGGGGATATATTTGTTTTTTGTTAAGTTGCCTAATAATTCTGCACAGTAATAGTCACCTGCACACACAGATATCCTCCTAAAATAGCTCAAACTAAAAACAAACTAAAAACTACTTCACAAATATTCAGCTTTGATATTAATGAGTTTTTTGGGTTCATTGAGAACATGGTTGCTGTTCAATAATAAAATTTATCCTCAAAAATACAACTTTCCTAATAATTCTGCACTCCCTGTAGTTATGTGTTGGAATGTAAGTTAGGTTGAGTTGCATTTAATTATGCATAGTTTATAGTTAAAATTAGTCAATTAAGTACATGTGTAACTTAAAATAAAGTGACAAATGAGTAAAATCCTGTGATTTAAAGGATAGTGACAAAGTATTATAGTGTGAAAAATAAAATGTTGGACCCAAACTGTAGAGTATAGAGATTTGTTACCAAATAAACCCAGAATGTCTTTGACCCATTTTGCGCATGCCTATACCTGATTTTATATGTGTATAAATTGTGGCCTGTGGTCAAGAAGAAAAAAAAAGTTTAATAATAGGCTGTTTTTGAGCGAGTCTAAATATGTACGTATCTGAAGAGTCCCTCACGGCTTCTCAAAGTGTGTGTTAGTCAAATAAACACTGACAAAACCCCAAGAAAGTCAGCACAGTTAAAGCTGCTGAGAGATTCTGGAAGACTGAATCTGGCTTTTGGAGATCAGTAAATGTGGATGGTCAAAATAAGACACGTTTTACCACTGTTAAAATAAACTCTGTCACATAAAATAGATTCAGTTAAGATCGTTCTGTTATTCAGATTCTGCCGCAACATCAGTGTACAAGACTAATTCTCTTAAAACATGCAAATTAAACTGATTAATTAATTCATTTATTTTCCTTTGGCTTACTCCCTTTATTCATCAAAGGTTACCACAGCGGAATGAACCACCAACTTGTCCAGCATATGTTTTACACAGCGGATGCTCAGCTGCAAATCCAGTACTGGGAAACAATTCCTTCATGTTGTTCCAACAAATCCCAAACACAGTTGGCAAATTAGCATACATTTTGAAGCCCAAAAACACGAATAAATACCTGTCAAACAGAAGCAAATGCCACAATTTGGTCTTTATTTAGGATCCTATGCTTTAAAAGAAAAGTGATGTCAGTTCTAACCTTTGCATTGGGAGTGAGTATCTCTGTCCCGTACAAACACAGCACATTTCTCCAGTGGGGAAGCATCAGCAATCCCAACACAAACATTTCAACACTCGCCATATTCAAAACAGCTGATTTGAATGTTTCCGTAGCATTTGGATAATAACCCTGTTTAATGTGTTTAAATAACCTTCAGCTAGGAGAGCGATTAGTTGGCTTTGCTTAAAAAAAGTGAGTAAACCTGTTGTCTTTAACTATGTAAAAACGCCACACAATTCCTTTATGTTGTCCAAACACTAATCAATTAAGTTAACTTAATTTCTTTATTAAATTTAAGAGGATTGTACATAAAACAATCAGGTTGTCTCCCAAAAAACTCAAGAATTGTGATGATTATAAATAAGTAGTTTGAACAAGCAGCATAAATCATTTTAAAGAGTCTACTTATCAGTACTGTAACGTGAAGGGACGCTGACAACCGCGGTGCGGATCCAAATGCAGGTTTATTAACAGGATGGTCAGGCAGGCAACGGTCAACAGGGTCAAACAGATGTATATAGGCAATCCAGAGTCATAGTCATTAAACAGGCAGATAGTCAGTACAGGCAGCAAGCAACGTAAACAAACAAACAAGGCGAGGGTCAAAACACGGCAAAGCAAGGTAAGAGAAACGCATTGTAATGTTCACAGTAACAGTATAACAAGACTCAGCAGAGATGTGTGTGTGCACTGTATTTAAAGTCCCTGTAATCTGTGTATGGCTGTGTGTAATCAAACTGAAACAGGAACAGCTGTGTGCGAGGTGCAAGACGGAACTTGTAGTCCATATACTGGCGAATTTGTAGTTCTTTAGCAAACTGTATGATTACCAATGATCTGCATTGCCGCCAGAGTGTGGTGATCATAACAAGTACCAAGTTACAAGATTTACTCGCTTAATTTAAGTTAAATCAACTTGTCGCTTTTAAGGCAACGGGTTTACTCACTTTTTTTTGGCAAAGTAGCTAATCACCTGTTCCTGTGTATTTATTTGGGAACACTACAAAATTATTTAGTTGGTCTACATTGGTTAACTACATTAAAGTTCATGTTAAATCAATATTCATTCATATTTGTGTCAAAGAGGAGACATCAATGATAGCGTCTGAATCAAACTGAATTGTCTGAGTGTATGAAAGATTAAATTAAAAGACTGATCGGGCTAAACTCCAGTACACAGCAGATCTCACAGCTCGACCTGCAATTAGAGGGATACAATGTTAGTATTAGCTTTACTCTAAAAGATCTGGGCAACTTAACTTTTGAAAATCATATCTTCCATGTCACAAAACAGCCTTCATTCATCTCAGAAAAACCGTTAAGCTAAGAAACATGCTATCTATCTCAGATGCAGAAAAGCTAGTCATGCTTTTATGACCACTAGATTAGATTACTGTAATGCTCTGATCGCTGATTGCCCAGCATCCTCTATTAATAGACTTCAGTTAGAGCAAAATGCAGCTGCCAGAGTTCTTACCAGGTCAAAAAAACACAATCATATCATCCCAATTTTATCTTTCTTACACGTTCTGTCTGTTGTTACGTATTGATTATAAAATATTGCTTAAAAGACTTAATCTAGCATTTGTATATCTAACCAACCTTCTGTCTCGCTACAATCCAACTGACTCTTTAAGATCTCAAATCTCAGGGCTTCTGGTAGTACCCAGAATAGCAAAGTCCACTAAAGGAGGTCGAGTGTTTTCATATATGGCTCCTAAACTCTGGAATAGCCTTCCTGATAATGTCCGAGGCTCAGACACACTCTTTCAGTTCAAAACTATATTAAAGACCTATCCTTTTAGTAAAGTATACACACAATGCATCACATAAACGTAGGAAAAGCGAGTGTGCTCCATTCAGGTGAGTGGGTGTAATGTCAAAATGTAGATCAAATAATAAACATCATCATTCAGGTGTAACAGATATTTTTAAGGAAAAACTAAACAACACACTTATTCTGACCTGTACTCATTACAATATAAACAGCGCTCTTTCAATAGTCTTTTAATGTCATCAAATGACTTATAAATATGTCTGACAAGATTTATTAAAGTAAAAACTGTGTGAAGTATAGAGAAATCAAGATGTAAAAATGTTTTCCAACAGTTGTATCAGTTTACTTTGCAAGCAGATGAACTAATGTTAACAAACGAAACCTTATTGTAATTGTAAAGTATTATTGTTAAGCTCTCATTAGTTTACGTGCAATATTAATGCATATTAATTTTTTTTAAACATCACTGCGATTGACTGCTTAAAAAGCCATCAAGCTAAGAAAGGAAAACCATTTTTTTTAAATACTGTATCAATTTCCCAGAAGAATCATACTGTGCATGAATCTGTCTGTGCATGTGTGGGAATATTACATCAGTCCGGATGCAGTCAAACCGAAACACAAAGTGCAATTGCTTTTATCATCAGAGGACTATTGTGTAGTGTGTGTATAGTCAGTGTCGGGTGTATGAGACAGACACAAACTTGTATAGTATGATGGGAATGACAATTTTTTTTAAATGCTTATAAATCATACAGAATGAGTTTTTTTTTTCTTTTCTTTCAGAAAAAAAATGTAGTTTTTTGTAAGGGATGGGTTAAGGGATAGTGTTGGGGTAAAGCGATAGAAAATGCCATTTGTACAGTATAAAAACAATGGAAGCCAATTGAATGTCCCCACAATTCTCAAAACAAACGCGTGTGTGTGTGTGTGTATAAATGGGCACAATTAATTTCACACGTTCAACAAATATTTTCAGGTCTTCAGATTTTTTTATGACCATAATTAGCAATGCAAAAGCAAAAATTACATTTTTAAAAAATTATTATTAACGTCTACACTAAAAAATGCAAGGTTGTTTTAACCAATTAATTTGGGTAAAATATGGACAAACCCAAATTATTTGCAATAAAATGTGAAAATTTAAGCCAACATTTTTTTTTTCCATATTTTACACATACTAAAAAAACTGTTCAAACATGATAATAATGTTCATCATTATTATGATTAATACTATGCTACATTAATTTTACAACTATTATTATTTGTAAATTTTCCCCTATTATTATTAGTACATTTTTCTATTTTATTTTCTATATAGGCTGTGAAAAAAATGTTTGCAACACATTCTTTTTATTATTCATATATCTATTTTCATTTTTTAATATTTCTTTTTGTTGTCGCTGTTGTTATGGTTGTTGCTATTTCTGGTAACCTATGTCTCTTCCTGCTATTAATCAATTTATCAGATTGTTAATTAAAAAAAAAAGAAAAGAAAAGCCCAAATGCTGTGTTAAAATGAACCAAAATGTGGCTTTGCCCATTTCGTCCACAAAAAAACAACAATTACACACAGCAATTACATTAACAGCGTATTAAGATCTTCAATTAAATCTCTCTATTCTCCAAATGTTTTCAAACAGTGGAAAAACTTTTTACTGGAACCAAAATGTCTCTTCAATTGCATTGCTGCTACACTCTTAAAAGAAATGGTCACACTTTATTTTGATGGTCTGTTTGTTGAATGTAAGTTACATTGCAACTAATTCTCATTAGATTATACTGTAAGTAGACTTTTCCTAGAGATGGGTTGCGGCTGGAAGGGCATCCGCTGCGTAAAACAAAATGCTGGATAAGTTGCTGGTTCATTCCGCTGTGGAGACCCCAGATTAATAAAGGGACTAAGCCGAAAAGAAAATGAATGAATTAATGAATGTAAGTAGACTGTTGGGTTGGGGTTAGGGTTGGGGTTAGGGTTAGTGTAAGTTGACATGTACTTGCAAAGTTTCTGTCTGTTAAAGAAGCAGTATCAACAGATATTAAGCAGACAGTCTACTAATACTCAAATGGACCATCAAAATAAAGTGTTATCAAATAAACAAATGCTGGGTTGTTTTAACCCAATGCTGGGTCAAAATATCAACATTCTCAACGGTTTGTTTGAAAAACTTAATTCATATTTAATTTTAAAAAAATGAACGCAACTTCTATCTCCCAACCTAACCTCCACATTTGACTCAATGTTGGGTTAAAACATCCCAGATTGTTCGTTTTTTTTTGTTTTTTTGTTGATGTTGCTTTTTTTTTGAGTGTTCCCTCAATAAATTGTTTATATGTAACAAACCATATCCTCAAGTCACCTCACAACAAACACACTGCATGCAAAAAGAATCAGCAACACTGCAGAAAAATCCAGTCCTCAGTACACTCTTCCACCAGAACATCAGATTTGTTAGGGAAAGCTACTTTTGAAAGTAATCCATTATGATATTGAGTTACTCCCCAAAAAAGTTTTGTTACTTAAGTTACTTATATGGAAAGTAATCCATTACGTTACATTTGAATTACCTTTGCTCTCTACTTTATCTCTTCTTCTATATTCTCTTTTTTTTAAATAGAGGAGCTCTGCAACTAACCACACACTCTATAACCTTCATTTACCAGTGTTGGGGAAAGTTATTTTTAAAAGTAATCCATTTCAATATTGAGTTACTCCCCAAAAAAGTAACTAGTTTCATTACTTTATATATAAAGTAATGCATTATGTTACTTTTGAATTACTTTTGTTAATTTTTCTCTTCTTCTTTCTCTCTTTCATTACTCTTTCTACATTCTCTTTTTATTAAATAGAGGAGCTCTTCAAAACGCAATTTAAATTCAATAAAAAACAATTAACCCAACTTCTACCTCCCAACCTAACCTCCACATTTGACTCAATGTTGGGTTAAAACATCCCAGCTTGTTTTTGTTCTTTAGTGTTTTTTAGTGTTCCCTCAATAAATTGTTTATATGTGACAAACCATTTCCTCAAGTCACCTCACAACAAACACACTGCATGCAAAAAGAATCAGCAACACTGCAGAATATTCCAGTCCTCAGTACACTCTTTCACCAGAACATCAGATTTGTTAGGGAAAGTTACTTTTGAAAGTAATCCATTACGATATTGAGTTACTCCCCAAAAAAGTAACTAGTTTGGTGACTTAGTTACTTTTTATGAAAAGTAATCCATTACGTTATTTAAATAGAGGAGCTCTGCAACTAACCACACACTCTATAACCTTAATTTACCAGTGTTGGGGAAATGTACTTTTAAAAGTAAACTATTACGATATTGAGTTACTCCCCAAAAAATAACTAGTTTCGTTACTTAGTTACTTTTATATATAAAGTAATGCAATACGTTACTTTTGAATTACTTTTGTGTTACTTTCTCTCTCCTTCTTTCTCTCTTTTGTTACTTTATTTTTTCTTTTTCTACATTCTCTTTTTATTAAATATAGGAGCTCTTCAAAACGTAATTTAAGTTCAATAAAAAAAAAAAAATTAACCCAACTTTTACCACTCAACCTAACCTCCACATTTGACAAAATGTTGGGTTAAAACATCCCAGCTTGTTTTTGTTCTTTTGTGTTTTTTAGTGTTCCCTCAATAAATTGTTTATATGTGACAAACTATTTCCTCAAGTCACCTCACAACAAACACACTGCATGCAAAAAGAATCAGCAACACTGCAGAATATTCCAGTCCTCAGTACACTTCTTCACCAGAACATCAGATTTGTTGCATTCAAAGACTCTTTTGGGAAGCAAAACCCCTTCAGCAACACGTTTGTCATGTCGGTGAGTTTCTGAGAATGGTCTGTCACTTCCAAGCAGCAGGTTGAAGCCGTTTCTCTTGATTTCATCAATGTGTGTGAGTCTGATCTTGATAACAAGCTTTAGTTTTGTTTTTGCTGACGGCATGTCACATCCACTGCAGCGACACTTAAAGAGACAGTTCACCCCAAAATTAAAATAGTACTCTCCCCCATGTGATTATAAACCTTTATGAGTTCATTTAATCAGTTAAACACATAAGAAAATATTTAATAGAAAGCTTAAAAACCACTGACTTACATAATAGGAAATACTATGGAAGTCAATGGTTACAGGCTTTCGACATTTTTCAAAGTATCTTCTTTTGTGTTCAACAGAAAAAAAGAAACTCATAAAGGGTTAATAAGTGATTTTATTTTTGCGTGAACTGTCCCTTTAATCCCACACTGATGACAAGATCACTAAAATAGTTTTTCATTTTCGCTAATCATGTCCGAACACAAGACTCCAGACTATTGCACAGATCTGCAGGAATTACCTAAAGTACGTCTTCTTGCTCTAACATGTCTCTCTCATCCAGTCTCTTTCAGTTTTATGACGCCTTGATGGCGAGAGTTTACTGCGGTATGTTAGAGTAAAGTGAGCAGACTTACCTGACTGTGCTGTTGGCTGGGGCAGTCTGCAGAGAAATGAAGACAAGCGGATCAGAATGCTGCTATAAGTCAGAAGCGTGTGTGTGTGTGTGTGAATGTGTGTGAATAAAGAAGCCTGTTGCAGTCTGCCTTTCTCTTTCGCTCCCCCTCCATCTCTCGCTCTACCTCCTCATTTGCTCGCTGGCATTCCTGCCCTCCCTCTTTCCATCAAACTTTCTCTGCCATGAAAGATGTTTTTCTTTTTTTTTTTCATCCCGCATATACAGTACAGAAGTTAAAGGGATAGTTCACCCAAAAGATGAACATTTACTCTATTTACTCACTCTCAAGTTCATTTTTTTTTCTGTTGATCAGTGTTGGGGAAAGTTACTTTTGTAAGTAATCCATTACGATATTGAGCTACTCCCCAAAAAGTAACTAGTTTCATTACTTAGTTATTTTTAATGGAAAGTAATGTGGCACACAACTTTTTTGAGTTACTTTTTCTCCCTTTCATTGCTTTATCTCTTCTTCTATACTCTCTTTTTTTAATACAGGAGCTCTGTTAACAATGCAGTGTTTTATAACCTTCATTTGCCAGTGTTGGGGAAAGTTACTTTAGAAAGTAATCCATGATGATATTGAGTTACTCCTCAAAAACTACCTTGTTACTTAGTTACTTTTTTTGAAAAGTAATGCATTACGATACTTTTGAGTTACTTTATCTCTCTTTCCTTACTTTATCTCTTCTTCTTCTATTTGTTTTTTAAATAGAGGAGCTCTGCGATTAACAACGCACTGTATAACCTTCATTTACCAGTGTTGGGGAAAGTTACTTTTGAAAGTAATCCATAACGATATTGAGTTGCATTACTTAGTTACATTTTATGGTAAGTAGTGTGTTACGATACTTTTGAGGTTCTTTTTCTCTCTTTCATTACTTTATCTCTTCTTCTTTTATATATTTTTTAAATAGAGGAGCTCTGCAATTAACAACACACTGTATAACCTTCATTTACCAGTGTTGGGGAAAGTTACTTTTGTAAGTAATCCATTACGATATTGAGCTACTCCCCAAAAAGGTAACTAGTTTCATTACTTAGTTATTTTTAATGGAAAGTAA
Organism: Danio kyathit; assembly: GCA_903798195.1. Lineage (NCBI taxonomy): Eukaryota > Metazoa > Chordata > Actinopteri > Cypriniformes > Danionidae > Danio > Danio kyathit. Next base: position 2,629,298 of record LR812529.1, on the reverse strand, counting down.
TGTGGCACACAACTTTTTTGAGTTACTGTTTCGCTCTTTCATTACTTTATCTCTTCTTCTATACTCTCTTCTTCTAATACAGGAGCTCTGTTAACAATGCAGTGTTTTATAACCTTCATTTACCAGTTTTGGGGAAAGTTACTTTTGGAAGTAATCCATAACGATATTGAGTTGCGTTACTTAGTTACTTTTTATGGTAAGTAGTGTGTTACGATACTTTGAGGTTCTTTTTCTCTCTTTCATTACTTTATCTCTTCTTCTTCTATTTGTTTTTTAAATAGAGGAGCTCAGCAATTAACAACGCACTGTATAACCTTCATTTGCCAGTGTTGGGGAAAGTTACTTTAGAAAGTAATCCATTATGATATTGAGTTACTCCTCAAAAACTAACTTGTTACTTAGTTACTTTTTTGAAAAGTAATGCATTACGATACTTTTGAGTTACTTTATCTCTATTCCTTTATCTCTTCTTCTTTTATATATTTTTAAATAGAGGAGCTCTGCAATTAACAACGCACTGTATAACCTTCATTTATCAGTGTTGGGGGAAGCTACTTTTGAAAGTAATCCATGATGATATTGAGTTACTCCTCAAAAACTAACTTGATACTTTGTAACTTTTTATGAAAAGTAATGCATTACGATACTTTTCAGTTACTTTTTTTCTCTACTTTATCTCATCTTCTTCTATCTGTTTTTTTTTTTTAAATAGAGGAGCTCTGCAATTAACAATGCAGGTTATAATCGTCATTTACCAGTGTTGGGGGAAGCTACTTTTGAAAGTAATCCATGATGATATTGAGTTACTCTCTAAAAAAGTAACTAGTTTCGTTACTTAGTTACTTTTTATGGAAAGTAATGCATCATGTTACTTTGAATTTACTTTTGCATTACTTTTTTTCTTGTGTTACTTCATTTCTTATAATATTGAGTTACTCACCAGAAAAGTAACTAGTTTCGTTACTTAGTTTCTTTTCATGGAAAGTAATCCGTTACGTTACTTTTGAGTTATTTTTGCTCTCTTTCATTGCTTTAATGCGTTTCAGTTTTAAGTTACTTCTTCCATCTTTCACCACTTTATCTCTTCTTCTTCAGTGTTGGGAAAAGTTACATTTGAAAGTAATCCATTACGATATTGAGTTAATCTTCAAAAAAGTAACTAGTTGCGTTAGTTACTTTTTATGGTAAGTCATGCACAACGATACTTTTGAGGTACTTGTTCTCCCTTTCGTCACTTTATCTCTTCTTTTATATTTTTAGAGGAGCTATGCAATTAACAACGCACTGTATAACCTTCATTTACCAGTGTTGGAGAAAGTTACATTTGAAAGTAATCTGTTACGATATTGAGTTACTCTCCAAAAAAGTAACTAGTTTTGTTACTTACAGTAGTTACTTTTTGCGGAAAGTAAAGTGATACAATACTTTTTTAGTTACTTCTCTTATTTGTCACTTTATCTCTTCTTCTATATTCTTTTTTGTAAAATAGAGGAGCTCTGCATTTAACAACGCACTGTATAATCTTCATTTACCAGTGTTGAGGAAAATTACTTTTGAAAGTAATGCATTACAATATTGAGTTACTCCCATAGACTGTAAAAGATATGGACGTAGTATCCGTGACGTCACCCATAGGTTTCTGAACACTGCAAAAGAAGCCACAAGTAGGCGCGGCCAACCGTCGCCATTTTGTTAGCGCGTCATCGCACCGAACGCGGCATACCAAATAAGGGCAAAGAGGCGGAGAGTGAGCGGAGTTACAGACGCATGCTTGATTCAAAGCCTTTTGCTTAGACCTGGATTAAAACAGATTTATTACTTTGGGAGAACGTTTAATACTTCATTACCTGTGACTCGTTTGTGTTCTGACCACATGTGCTTGGTTGTTCACCATATCAATAAAGTGTTTAGACTTTTAAAAACACTGTTGTAACACATTGAGCCACTAAACATTGTTCTTATGACGTTTTTCGACAGGAGGAAAACGCGAATTACTATCAAACACTTCAGATATAGTCTGTGTTAGTAAATGCAAGGTTGTTTATAAAATCCAGCACTAACACTGTATGACAACACTTCAGATGACTGTTTTATAGCCTACAGCTAATCAATCTGTCAGATTCTGGAGTGCAATATTGGTCTAAAGAACATTTAAATGATAAATGATCTTAAATAAAACAAATACATTTATAGAGATGGTGTATAAGTATATAAATTCCCTCACCTGTGAAATGAAGGCAACTTGAACGGTTTGTAAGCACAATTAAATCCACACATCACGCCATATCATCTGATAATTGCAGGAAATAATTCCAAAAGGCAAATGAAGGTGTAAAGAAACATTAAACAAAACAAATACACGATTTATATGCCGAGATCAGCGGCTAATTAGCCGGAATCAGCTGAGGTGACGAGACTGCGAGCAGCGAGGGCTAGCTGTCACTCAAGTGGCCACGCCCTTAATTATGCAAACTTAATATAACCTAATAAAAACGAAACGGATGAGTTATAAAAAAATTCACCCCCCTCAGAGTTGTCATGAAGGGTAATCATGGCTATATGCACCAAAGCCATCGTTTGTACCAGGCTGTAAACATGTTTTTATCAGCTGTAAAAATGGCCAATTTACCAATGCAGAAAGAAAGCGCTTGGACTTCATGGAGCCAGCCCCCCAAGGCGAGTCGATGAATTGCAGTTTTAGTTACTTCCGTATTGGCTTCCCGAGGGAGAGCGGGAGGTTGCCGCTTGGTTACTCCTCAAAAAAGTAACTAGTTTTGTTACTTACAGAAGTTACTTTTTATGGAAAGTAAAGTGATACAATACTTTTTTAGTTACTTCTTCTCTTATTTGTCACTTTATCTCTTCTTCTATATTCTTTTTTGTAAAATTGAGGAGCTCTGCAATTAAAAACACACTGTATAATCTTCATTTACCAGTGTTGAGGAAAATTACTTTTGAAAGTAATGCATTACAATATTGAGTTACTCCTCAAAAAAGTAACTAGTTTCAATGCCAATTCCATTGCAGAAATGTAAGGCTCTGCCATCTTCATTTCTGTCGGTTCCTGCATTCTCTCATCGAGTGTGTGATTCAATGTCACTGCGTTCATTTTAATTCAGCTATTTGTTTTTTTAAAAGCTAATTAAACCAAACTGGCAGCATGGTGGCTCAGTGGTTAGCACTGTGGCCTCACAGCAAGAAGGTCACTGGTTCGAGTCCCAGCTGGGCCAGTTGGTGTTTCTGTGTAGAGTTTGCATGTTCTCCCCATGTTGGCGTGGGTTTCCTCCGGGTGCTCCGGTTTCCCCCACAGTCCAAACACATGCGCTAAAGGTGAATTGGATTAACTAAATTGGCCGTAGTGTATGAGTGTGTGTGTGAATGAGTGTGTATGGATGTTTAATGGGTTGCAGCTGGAAGGGCATGCACTGCGTAAAACATATGCTGGAATAGTTGGTGGTTCATTCCGCTGTGGTGACCCCTGATAAATAAAGGGACTAAGCCGAAGGAAAATGAATGAATGAATAATTAAACCTAAAAGTTACTCACATTGCATTTTTTTAAAGTAACTTGAATATTATTACTTTAATAAGCATAAGCATTACTTTACTCGTCACTTAGAAAAGTAATATTATTATGTACCTCGTGTTACTTGTAATACATTAACCCCAACGCTGAAAAATCACACCCACCTGACCTCTATAGTATTTGTTTTTCCTACTATTGAAGTCAATGTTTACAGGTTTCCAGTGTTCTTCAAAATATCTTCCATGGTGTTTAGTAACAGAAGACAAAAAATTTACTGTGACAAGTGAGAGGAAATGTTGACAAAACTGTCATTTTTTCGGGTGAACTATCCCTTTAAGCGTTGCCCACCACTTCTATTCCTCCTCTAGAAATCCTGATCTGATTCACAAATACAGGCCCACTCACGTGACGCCATACTTCAAATATACAGGGCTTTTTTTAGAAACCGCAGAATGCCTTTAGGGATGGAAAAATGGAGGGCAGAAAGCTTAAGTTTCCCTCGGTCTGCTCCATACATCTCCCCCTATAGCATCTGCAGCCGCATTCAGACTCTGCATCCTATTATACCTCCATCTCTCTCCACATTTCCTCAGTAAAACGCTTGCTTTGCTTTTCTCTTCCTGCTAATAATCTTCCTTCATTTTGCTCTCATGCCATTATGGGCTTTTTTTTTGTTTACTGTCTTCCTTTAAATTTGCCTTTTTTTCTTCTTGTTTACATCTTTCATGTTCACTACTAAATTGCACAAAAAAAAAATAGTTTTATTATTCCTACTCCTAATGTACTCATAAAAAATAAAGTTTCCAAAAATAAAAAACAATGCATTTCATAGGGATGCAAAAGCACCATTTTTTCCTTGCTGATTTTTCTAAAAGAGGAATTCTAAAAAAAAAAAAAGATAATAAAAAAAGTATTTTCCATGGATAATATTATTTCCACTGAGTTTTATGGTATGGTTCGTTACATTTTTATGGACGTTTCCACTGTCAAAAGGTACCTAAAAGTGAACTGTACCATACCATTTTTTGGGTACCCTTTTGGGTATCTAGCACAACAAAAGGGTACCAAAAGGCTGAGCAAGACGTGCAGCTGAACGCTATTGGTTTACAGAGAAGCGTCACTAACCTACACAAGCCAGGAGAATGAAAACAAAGGAAGCAGCATTTTTAAATACACAGCCGAGACATTACATTGTAATAATATATACATATAATAACTAGCCAACCGGTCGACCCGAGCTCAGACAAACCTTGTCGTCATATTGATGTACAGCCACAAAGCCAAGAAGAACAAAACCTGCCGCGTCCTGTTGTTGTTTTACGAGGCCGTCTAAAAGTGTGAGCGGTTTGACTTTCTCCAGAGAGCTCGTGTGCGTGTCTATATTTGAAGTAACGAACTTCTTGAGCTGATGATAATAATGTGTACATGATTATTGAAGTGCTTCTGACATCCGATCCTTTCAGAAACTGACAAAAACGAGAGAAGAGCGAAAAAACAAAGGAGCAAATGATTCTTTCAGCAACCTTAAACATGAACAAGCTGCCATGTTTAACTGTTATCATCACCTACTGGACTATTATGAACTCAGAATGACTCTCTAACAGAGGCTACATGTGCTGGTGAAGATTACAGACACAGATGAGTGGTTTGCTCTGACTGTAGGCTATATGTTGCATGTTGTTTTTGAACTCAAATGAGGACTAAATGTCTGCTGTGTGTAGTTGTTCTGTAATTGGTAACATAACGGAGACTGTAAGGTTCTGTGTGTGTTCATATGTGTTGCATTTATTTATTTATTTTATATAACTGCAGACGTTACAGTAGGCTATTTCACACTATCATTGATCTGCAGTTATAATCAAATCATGTTCATAGAAAAGCTAGTAATAAACATTTATACACAAGTGTTTATGTGTATAAAGCATCTGTTTTGTGAGAAGATCTTCTCATATGATATGTGAGCGACCCGTAGAGCTTTACCAGGCCTGTGCAGCGGCGTTCCAAAGGGCATGTGCAGATTTGTTGGGGTTGGGGGGGGGGCAGTCCCGGTTTTCTTCCGCGATCACGGAATGAAGAGCGGGGGGAGGGTAGGGCGCTTACTTTTATTTTGGAAGGGCACTTTATATCCCAGACTCAAAAGGGCATGTACACTGCACAGGTTGAGCCCTATGTGTGCACGTGCCTGAGCTTTACTGTAGACCAGGGCTATTCAATTGGCGGCCCGCGGGCCAAACCCGGCCCCCAAGGCAATTTGTTCTGGCCCTCCAAATAGTGTGACCAAGACATCAAGAATAAATTTAGTTCAGTCAAAAAACGGCCGCTATAGTTATGAAGTGACGTGCGTCTGTTCAATACAGCATGAGCTGCGCAGAGCGGGAGTCACCTGACAGTGTCGAGAGCAGCCGAATACATTTGAATATGTTAGTAGAAAAGGTCTTTTGTACAATGCACTGATATCGTTATTAGGGATGCAACGATTAACCGATTTCACTATTAACTGCGCTTTAATTCGTCACGGTTAATTAATCGTAAAGGCTTCTCTAAGCCGCATTTCTGCATTTCTGTTCTGCCGCACGAAATGAAACTGCTGAACAAAGTTACGCCAAGTTGCCAACTGTGCGCTAGTTTAAAGTTCCGAGCTTGTCCACCGAAGCTAATACGCACGCACACTGTAATAACTATAGCCGCGGGCCGTTCCCATATCACGTCTTTCCCGCGCGCAAGTTTGTTATGTTGTAAGAATATATGCCAATATGCGGGCACAAGCGGAGCAACTCGCTCGCGGCTGTCTGGGCGCACGCAGTAGAAAACATCTCATGCTGTAGAGGTGAGAGGTGTGCTTAGCTTTCAGTGCAATGTAAACAAAAGACATGTTAGACGAACTATTATTAAAATGATTATGTATGTATGAACGCAGATGATAACAACAGTTAATCTAAATATTGGCGCCGACCTTCATAACAATTATTATTATATTATTTTCTCCCGTTCCTCTCTATAAACACACACATAATTAAATTGTGTAGCCCTATAAGCACAGAAAAACCTACAGCATAAGAACTATTACTAATGAAAAAATAACATTTTAATGTAGACAAATACAACGTGGGTGTCTTAAGGAGCAAAAATACAACATATGGGCTCTTAAATGCAGTTGTGTCATCACTTATTTTGCAAGTCATGTCTCTCCGGCCCTTCGTTTGGAATGCTTGTCACAAACTGGCCCCCGTGACAAACTAATTGAATAGCCCTGCTGTAGACATTTCCTCGAGCGAGAATGACATCGACTGCAACTCTGTCGTACACTACGCCTACCGTAAGGGTATCATTGGAACCCTTTTGACAGTGGAAACGCAAGTCTGATAAAAGTGACCCGTACCGACCCGTGCCACTCAGTGGAAATGGAATTATTATATTGCACATTATAGCGCCCATTATGATATTTCAAGAGCTGATAATGTTGCTGTTGTTTTTGGAGTGTCTTACAATTGGTTTACGTAAAGATATGAAAATGTCACCTCACAATTATAGTGACTATTATGTCTCTTTTTTTCATTCCTTTATAACCTGTTTTAACACATTTTAATCTGTTTTTCTTTGTTGTTTTTCCTTTCTTACACTTGTTTCTTTTATTCTTGTCTATGTAAAGTACTTTGAATTACCATTATGAAATGCATGTGCTATATAAATAAACCTGGCTTGCCGTCTCTTAAAATTTTGTTTGAAAAAAATACATCAACGGAGTATAGTAGCGGAAAGCATAACACATAAAGATCTAAATGACATAACTTTTGTTTAGTGCTTACAATGCACATAAGGCCTAGTTCAGGCAATATAATTCAGAGCTCGAAATTGCGACCATTTTGGTCGCATATGCGCCCGAAATTTAATCTATGCGACCTCATAATATATTTGGGAGCATTTGTGCGACTGCATATAATGGTTGTAGTGCGACTTGTTTCGATTTTTTTCTAAAATGTGCTGAATCGGACTTCCCTGCCGCTATATTGGTTCATATTAGCTGTCAATCACTCAAGGCTTCCCGCTGTCAGATAACAGGGAGCTTATAAGGGTGCCAGCCGAGATCAATCGAGGGTTTTCGGAGAAGGTGCCCGAATCTCGATGCGTTGCATTCACTGCGTGTTCAGCGCAAATGTCCGCTAAATATAACACTGTACACATCGCCAAAGAAGCTCGCCTTTACTAAGTTTAAACTGAATCTGCGGCTCATAACAAAGAACGGTATTGCGCTGGTGGTCGTCACGAGAATCCTGCTCTGCCTATATTGGGCTGGCTGACTCGCTTTTTTCCACAAACACAGAAAAATGAAAATCAGCGCATAACGAGACCGAGCATTTACAATGACACAAGCCCAAACCAAACCTTTTAAAGAGTGTAGAAGAGAGACTTTTCTTACTTTCTTTGGTCCATTCTGTCTTGAGATGTAGATTATTTTTCTATTTACTGATGACTGCTTTGCAGCTTTCAGCATTGGATTGAATGATTTATTCTAATCTTACGTTTGTTTTGTAGCAGAAATATTATTTATTAAATTGACATGCATATAAAGACAATAGTGCAAAATAAATATTTCTTACTGCAATGCTTCATTTTTGTTTGATGCAAACCATAAATTTATTTTTCATAAAGTAACAGCAGGACCTTTTACAGTACATAACTCGCATTCAAGCACATTCAGGGCAGCATGATAATGAGAAATGTTATTCATTGTAAGTATTATTAGTCATCATCGTCATCATTAATAACATTTTATAATTATTAGACATTCACTTTGGAATTATTGCACAGATATCATTATGTCATCACAGCATTAGTTAGATAGTTGTTTCTGGTTTTTGTTAGTCCTGATTGATGTTGTTTTTTAAATACAATAAATCCCTTAATATACAATTAGCATTTGCAGTGGTGCTCCTAAATTTTTTCTGGTGCTCCTAAATTTTTGTTTATATAAAAGTTGGGAGCACCGGTGCTACCAAGTAAAAAAGTTAATCTCGAGCCCTGTAATTGTATTTTTATTATTTATTATTTAAGAAAGCACTTTTAAACAGTAAAAATTGTAAAAAGTTGGCTTTACTGTATCAATTTGAGTTACTGTTATTTAAATATATAATTGCATTTGCTTTAGCAGAAAAGCAAAATCTTTTCTCTACACAGTATGTCAACAACATCAACCAAACTCTGTCAGGCATCAGCAAAATCTACCATTTCTGAGAGTTAAAGCAGACAGTGAAGGCCACGGCATTATGCAAATCTCTTTCTAAACTATGTTGATTTGTGCAGAAAGTGAGGCAGGAATGTTCTCCTTTAGTGTTCCACCAACACGACCCCACGAGCAACGCAGAACTATTTCACTTCACAGGCTGATTTGTACGAATCTCATAGTGTGCATCAGTATAAATTAATCAGTAAGTGATGGTTATGTGTTGATATGGAGTGTCAAAGGGTTAGTTTAAGTTTAGCTTAAAATTAGCACATATTTACTGAACCTCAAGTCATCCATCTGTAGGTGTATTTGAGTAATATACAGTTAAAGTCAAAATTATTCAAATTTCCTCTTTAAATATTTCCCAAATGATGTTTCACAGATTCAGGAATTTTTCACAGTATTTTCTATAATATTTTTTCTTCTGGAGAAAGTCTTATTTGTTTTATTTCAGCTAAAATAAAAGCAGTTTTATATTTTTAAAACCCATTTTAAGGTCAATATTATTAGCCCCTTTAAGCAATATTTGTTTTGATCATCTCAAGAACAAACCACTGTTATACAATGACTTGCCTAAATATTATAGGTGGGCATAGATTATTTTTTTTTTATTCTAGATTAATCTCACTGTAATCTTGGAATGAATCTAGATTAAAATGGCTCATTTCAACTCTGCCGAAGGCATTCAGAATATGTGTGCTACCCAATAATGACTAAAAGTAAGTCTTTGAGAACGGGTTTCTCAAGCCAGGTGGTGCATTAGACCAGGGGCTCGTCTCCTGTTTCCAAAATGCATCACAAACTGCTTGAGAAACTGTTCTACTGTGATAATTGCTGATGAAAATAAATGATGTTCAGTAAGATGTACTTGTGTTTACTAACTGTTTATTCAGTTAAACATCAATGTTGAACTGTAGGCCTGCATAAGCTCCAAACAGCGATTTATGATGACCTTAATCTGACTAAAGTCATAACTGAACTAAACAGAAATGAAATTAAGACGTGGAGTATGCAGATATTAGTGGCATTATTGAAGTAAACACCGCAATCAAACTATTACCGTCATGTAGGACTTTTCGTCATATTTTCTGACAAGATCCACACACACGGCTGTCAGTAAAGAACCACACACATGCATGCACACATTGCAAAATGCAGAAGTTTTTTTCTTTCCATTTGACGTGCGTTATTAAACTCCATAACACTCTCACCAGACCTTACTCCTTATTTGCGTCTAATACCCCAGTTTGTCACAGGGCATGAATGAAATATTCATGAGTTAAAGTGAAAGTGCCGAACTGCAGTTAAAGTCACCCAAAATGACAGGAAACTCTTACATGAAAGCACTTCACGTAAACACCTTCATTATATTATTGTCTATTGAGGCAAATAACTAGATTACAGATGTCCATGTAAGCGTAGTCAGTATGTCTTCGAACTTAGTGAAAGATCCAGAAGGGCTTCCTGCTGGGCACTTTTTTAAAATAAAGGCTAAAATATGAAGGTGAAAGTCATCATAGCTTGCGTAGAGCAGACCCAGCTCCGAACACAACTTTGAGAATAGATTAAAGGCGATGATTTTTTATTGCCTGATAAGAGTCTCGTGTTAACGCAGCACGTTAACGCCGATAACGGCCCACCACTACTAAATACCCTAACTTGCCTAATTAACCTAGTTAAGCCTTTAAAGGTCACTTTAAGCTAAAAACTAGTAAATATCTAGTCAAATATTATGTACAGGGTTCAAACACATTTTTACCACAAAAATTCCAGGACTTTTCCAAAACTTTCAGGTAAATATTCATGACCTAATGTTTCATGTAATGCATGGTTTCCACTACATTCATTCTTCCATGGCGGGGCGCCACACCAAAATTCATCCCGCCACGGCTATATTACAGCTTCCCATTCAACACATTCAGTCATTGTTGTTGTTGTTTTTAATAGCAGGTTATAATTGCGACAAAACGTATTAAAAGGTAAGTGAATTATAACAGCAAAAACTTTTCTGTAACCTTAGTAGTGCTGTGCGTTATTTGTTTAACCCTTTACGGTGACATGCTGACTGACTGACAGGTGCGTACGTGAGACGTGAGACCAGCAAACACGGCGTAGCTTTCAGTTAAGATGAACACAGTTTCCATAATTATACTGTATAGATAAAGGTCTATGGTTCTGCTTACAATGACTTTATCTGGCTGGAATTTATAGCGGTTTCACTTTACTTCAGGATGCATTAATGCCGCTCTGTCGGTCTACCGGAGACATTCATAAATATTCCTAGCAAATCTAATAAATGTTGGAGATGTACTCGTCACATAAACGCACTAAATTGCACTTGAGCAGCGTATATTTCAGGGTGTGAAGTTGTGCACGAACAGAGGAAATCAGCGCGCAAGCAGAGATTCGCATGCTCGTATTACATAAATGCGCTCACAACATGTGTCATTGAAATAACACCCATAGGTAGTTGGTACATCCGTGTAAAAGTTCTGCCGCCACAGCTGGAAAAAATCCTAGAGGAAACACTGTAATGTCTATGTACACTACGTGAAAAAACGCACGTTCAAATTTATTACAGCATATCAAAAAATGTGACAATCTGTATTTTTTTTTTATCTGTAAAATAGTTTTTAGAAAGTATCTTGCTGTCTGTGTGAAAATATTTTAGAAATGTTGGCTTGTGTTTTCATAAGATTAAGAATAGTAGAAACTAGCTTTTATAGCTGAAACTGCGAGTTGCTTTTTCTTTTTTACCCCAAACAGAGAACAAAGCATGAAGAGATAAACAATTGTATTTAAAATTTACCCAATATTATCACCTCAAACATATTCAAGTAAATAGATTTTTGTTAAATAAAATTCATTTCCATAACTTTTCCAAAATATTTTAGGTTTGTTTGTTTTTCCAGGCCTGGAAAATGCCTTGTCAAAAATTCCATGACTTTTCCAGGTTTTCCAGGACCTTATGAACCCTGTGTGTGCTGTCATCATGGCAAAGATAAAATAAATCAGTTATTAAAAATGAGTTATTAAAACTATTATGTTTAGAAATGTGTTGAAAGAAATCTTCTATTCGTTTAACAGAAATTGGGGGAAAAATATACAGGGGGGCTGATAATTCCGACCTCAGCTGTATACAGTTGAAGTCAGATTTATTAGCCCCCCTGTTTATTTTTTCCCCCAATTTCTGTTTAACAGAGAGAAGTTTTTTTCCAGCACATTTCTAAACATAATAGTTTTAATAACTCATCTCTAATAACTGATTTATTTTATCTTTGCCATGATGACAGTAAATAATATTTGATTAGATATTCTTCAAGACACTTCTATACAGCTTAAAGTGACATTTAAAGGCTTAATTAGGTTAATTAGGTTAACTAGGCAGGTTAGGGTAATTAGGCAAGTTATTGTATAATGATGGTTTGTTCTGCAGACTGTCAAAAAAAATATAGCTTAAAGGGGCTAATAATATTGACCTTAAAATGGTTCTTAGAAAATTAAAAACTGCTTTTATTCTAGCCGAAATAAAACAAATAAGACTTTCTCCAGAAGAAAAAACATTATCAGACATACTGTGAGAATTTCCTTGCTCTGTTAAACATCATTTGGGAAATATTTAAAAAAGAAAAAAAAATTCAAAGGGGGGCGAATAATTCTGACTTCAACTGTATATATAAAAAATAAAATCTTCTGATTCTTTCAAGCTCCAACATGTGGCTTTTTCCTCTTCAACAGTCCAAAACTAATCCAATCAAGCGCATCCATGCAATAACAATAATAATCAAAAACCTCACACGGCTCCAGGGGCTGAATAAAGGTCTCCTGTAGCGAATCGATGCACTTTTGTAAGATATAAATATCCATGTTTTAAGCTCTGTAAACAGTTATTGTGAAGCTTCTTTGTTTAGGATGATGGCCATATGTATAACACGCGATTTTTGAGACGAATATGGTTCAGTGCATGGATTCGATACAGGACACCGTTATTTATCTACGGTCCCGGCTCTCTTCTGCCATTATCACCATTTATTTTTTCCTTTTTCTGAAAGTCTTGAGAACACCATCATTGAGCTTTCCTTTTATTATTTGAGCAAATGGGAATTCAAAAAGAAATCATGGTTGTGCTCTCCCATTGAGTACTATGATGACTTCTGCTGTGGAGAAACCCAGAAATGTGAAAAGGCTTCATAATAATGACTGCATCAGTGCGAATTAGGGCTGCACGATTCTGGCTAAAATGAGAATCATGATTTTCTTTTTTTTTTTTGCTTAACCTCCTAGGGCTTAGTGTCCACATACAGTTGAAGTCAGAATTATTCGCCCCCCTTTGAATTATTTTTTCTTTTTTAAATATTTCCCAAATGATGTTTAACAGAGCAAGGAAATTTTCACAGTATGTCTGATAATATTTTTTCTTCCGGAGAAAGTCTTATTTGTTTTATTTCGGCTAGAATAAAAGCAGTTTTTAATTTTTTAAGAACCATTTCAAGGTCAATATTATTAGCCTCTTTAAGCTATATATTTTTTCAATAGTCTACAGAACAAACCATCATTATACAATAACTTGCCTAATTCCCCTAACCTGCCTAGTTAACCTAATTAACCTAGTTAAGCCTTTAAATGTCACTTTAAGCTGTATAGAAGTGTCTTGAAAAATATCTAGTCAAATATTATTTACTGTCATCATGACCCAGATAAAATAAATCAGTTATTAGAGATGAGTTATTAAAACTATTATGATTAGAAATGTGTTGAAAAAATCTGCTCTGCATTAAACAGAAATTGAAGAAAAAAAAACAGGGAGGCTAATAATTTGACTTCAACTGTACGTGGACAGCACATTTGAGCTCTTAAGTGGCTATATACTTTGAATGTTTTATATTTTGTTTCAGACATACAGTGTCATCCTGAAACTGTTTTGCAGCATATGAAATGTCTCAAACACTATTTTTAACTGTCCAAAATGTGCAAAAAAATGTTGTTTTTACTCTCTGATAGTCAAAGCAAGCTCAAAAAAAAATTCTATGTTATATATGCATTAAAAAACATTCAGGAAAAAGTGTTTTATGTAATTTTGGACCACGAGTCCACATATATGCACATTATTTTTCTCTAACAGTACTTCATATCAAAAGATGATACTTAGGTTTTATTCTAGTTAGGTTCCAATAAGCCCAAATAGCAAAGGGAAATAGATAATGCATGTAAAAAAAAAACACCTTGGGCCTTAATCAAGATCAAGTTTTTCTCGTGATTCTGTAGATGTAAAATAAAGGTAATAAGAGTAGGCTATTATTATTGTTATGCTCAATATGGTAAAACAGCAGTAATAATATTAGCCCTATATGTGTAGCTCTACTGTTGGTTAAGATGCTCAGTTTTGTATAGACATGGTATGAAGGACTTGAACAGACATTAAATTTGTCCTGGTCAATAATGCACAGTAAAGTGATGATCAGAATACAGCTACTCATAATTCTGAAGTTGAATAATTGAAGATTTCTTCAACACATTTCTAAACACAATAGTTTTAATAACTCATCTCTAATAACTGATTTATTTTATCTTTGCCATGATGACAGCAAATAATATTTGACTAGATATTTTTCAAGATACTTCTATACAGCTTAAAGTGACATTTAAAGGCTTAACTAGGTTAATTAGGGTAACTAGGCAGGTTAGGGTAATTAGGCAAGTTATTGTATAATGATGGTTTATTCTGTAGAGAATCAAAAAAAATAGCTTAAACGGGCTAATAATATTGACCTTAAAATGGCTTTAAAAAAAATTAAAAACTGCTTTTATTCTAGCCAAAATAAAACAAATAAGACTTTCTCCAGAAGAAAAAATATTATCAGACATACTGTGAAAATTTCCTTGCTCTGTTAAACATCATTTGGGAAATATTTAAAAAAGAGAACAAATTCATAATTCTGACTTCAACTTACAATCTGTCATTAACTACATTATTGACCATTTTTCACTAGTAATTTTTCAGATTCCCTCTTAGGGCTGGGCAATATGGCAAAAAATGATCACAATAATTTTTTTCATATCAGTTGATATCGATAATTATCACGATAAATGTCAAATCTCTATATCTATCAAATTTATAGGATTTCCAGCATGCCAATGGCGATTTGATTTAACACATTTTGTGAATGTTTCAGCTGTCTGACAATATAAATAAAAAAACAATAAACAAACGAACATTCTTAATCATTTTTCAGCATTTTCACGCCCTTAAAATAGATTATTAGATGAGCAAAATACAGCCCTATGTGTTTTTGCAGGCTGTTTTTATCAAGTGTGATTATAAAAAAAAGAATTAATTCATTTTTGCTGCTGGAGGCTTTCACACACACTGCTGCCACACAACTGTGTAAGGCCCAAGGAGATTTTTTTACATGCATTTTTATTTCTCTTTGCTATATATGTCCCAAAAGAGCATTCATTCATTCCTTCATTTTCCTTTCAGCTCAGTCTCTTTATTAATCTGGGGTCGCCACAGCGGAATGAACCGCCAACTTATCCAGCACATGTTTTACGCGACGGATGCCCTTCCAGCTGCAACCCATCACTGGGAACACTCTCAATCACAAACATACACTACGGACAATTTAGCCTACCCAGTTCACATATACCACATGTCTTTGGACTGTGGAAACCGGAGCACCCGGTGGAAACCCACGCCAACACAGGGAGAACATGCAAACTCCACACGGAAATGCCATCTGACTCAGCTGAGGTTCAAACCAGCGACCGTCTTCCTGTGACTACATACTGCGCCACTGCATCGCCCCCAAAGAGCAGCGGTGACAAAATAAAAAACATCCAGACCTGTCTTTTGACTCAGATTTGCATATTTTGTCAGTCCAAACATCTGAAAAGGTATTCATCGTTTGCATATGCAAATCAGATATATGGACAATCAGAGCAGAACAATGGCAGCAGATCAAAGGGGAATAGATGTGCCTTCAGCTTTATGAGTGTTTATGCTATTATTGACTTTTATTAGTTTAAATGAATAATATAATGTTTAAGAAATAATATATGAAGAAATAAATCTGTAGAATAACAGAACATGTGCTGCAGTTTACTACAGCGTAATATACAACACTAACCCAGACACTATAGCACTGCAGACTCCCACACGTGCAGATAAGGCACTGCTTCACACTGATCAAGGGTAAAAGCTGCTGGAAGAAAGATGAAGATCCCATAATGCAACTCACAAGCAGAAACACAGAGGAGAAATGAAAACATCAATCCCAAAATATGGAAAACGGCTCCTTTCTGTTTAATGCATTTAATACATCTTACTTCCTCTCTTTCTTTTCTTCCTTTCATCCATCAATCCTTCCTTATTCCCTCCATCTTTTCTTTCTTTCTTTTTCCTTTCATCCTTTCCTCCCTCCACTTCCATCCTTGTTTCCTTTCTTTTTTCTTTCATCCATCCATCCATCCTGATTCCTTCCATCCTTTCTTTCTTACATTCTTTCCTTTTTTCCATCATTCCTTCCCATTTTCTTTCATCCATCCATCTTTCCTTATTCCCTCAATCCTTTCTTTCTGTCTTTTGTCCTTCCTCCCTCCCTCCACTTCCATCCTTCTTTCCTTCCTTCTTTCATCCATCCATCCATCCATCCTTTCTTTCTTTCTTCCTTTCCTCCCTCCACTTTCTTTCCTTTCTTTTTTCTTTCATCCATCCATCCTTCCTGATTCCTTCCATCCTTTCTTTCTTACATTCTTTCATTTTTTCCCTTTTTTCATCCTTCCTCCCTTTCCTCCTCTTCCTTCCTTCCTTTTTCCCTCAATACTTTCTTTCTTCCCTCCCTTCATCCACTTCCTTCTTTCCTTTCTTTTTTCTTTCATCCTTCCTTCCTTATTCCTTCCATCCTTTCTTTCGTCCTTGCCTCCCCCTCTCCCCTTCTTTCCTTCCTTTT
>LR812529.1:2500100-2607600 GCA_903798195.1 Danio kyathit | reverse complement strand
AACACGCACACACACACATCGCGAAATGCGTAAGTTTGTTTTCTTCTCATTTGGCGTGCGTTATTAAATTCCATAACACTCTCACCTGTCCTTACTCATTTATTTGCGTCTAATACCCCAGTTTGTCACGAAGGCATGAATAAAATGTTCGTGAGTTAAAGTGAAACTGCTCAACTAGAGTCAGGTATCCTGCTGATTTGATTCAGAAGCTCACTTCTTTCCCAGACGGCTCACCGGTCAGGTATACATCCGCGCTAAACTATCAAGGTGAAAGTCATCATAGCCTGCGTAGAAAAGACCCAGCTCTCACCCAACTTTGCGAATAGATTAACGGCGATATTTTTTTTATCGCGCGATAAGAGTCTCACGTTAACGCCGATAACGGCCCACCACTAATTGTAATCAAGTTTTGTTATAACCAATTTATCTGTTACTGATACTGATTACCTCTTCTTAAAAGCCAAAACCAGCAACAATAAAGAATGCATGACTATATGCTGTCAAGGCTTGTCAATCCAAAAATGTGGTTGTAATGGAAGTCAATGGGCAGCCACTAATATAACAAGGGGATAGTCAATTTGAACAATACACAAGGGTTAAGTTAATTAAAAATGAAGTACTTTTGCTCTTTGACACAAGTCAAATTAAAAAAAAGAGGACTTTATCATTTCACTTAGGGTATTATGGTTATTAATCTACGATCAGTGATGGATAAAGTACACAAATCAGGGTAAAAGTACTAAATTTACCCTGATTTGTGTGCTTCGTCCTCCACTAATCCTAGTATCATTATGATGAGTTGTGCATGAGCAAACACCTCTGATTTTAATCATTAAACATAACTCTGCTTGGGTTTTACATGTTTAACCACACACGTTATAAAGGTGGTGTGATGTATATGATGTCATCCTGAACCTGCCATGAACTCACGTCTGTCAGCCGCCATTACTGTCAGCTTCGCAGTCATACCTTTCCTTCGTCTTCTTTCGTGCCATTTTCCCTCCACTACTTTCCATTCCTCCATCTGTAATGGAACATCTATTTTTGCTCGAGTCGCCGCGCGGTCCAGAGAAAGGTGGTTACTGCAGTCTTTCTGTTTTTCTCTCTCTCTTTCTCTCACAATGATTGAATTACCATGAGCTTGTAGGCATGCCAGAATGTGCCAGGTTGTTCTGATTAAGACCGACATCATAAAAGTTTTAAAAACTCAAATTATTAGAAAAGAGAGAGAGAGAAAAGGAGAACAAAAAAAGCAGAAGGAGGAGTCTGAATAATGGAAAAGCAGCTTGATGCACATATGGAAACAATTGTTGAATTTCTGCCGTTTTCTGCCAGGAGCATGAGTTTAAAACTGGAGAGACTCTGTGCTTTAATGCATGAGTCCATTAAGCACTGCCTCGGGTATTATTCACCACACTTTTGTTTTTAATCTACTGCTTTATTGTTGTCGTTTACTGATTAGTTTGAAAAGCAATGCAATAGTCTTGATGTTTTACTTATTTCAAGTATATACAGTGGCTATACACTCACCGGCCACTTATTAGGCACACCCGTCCAACTGCTGGTTGACGCAAATTTCTACAGATATGGTCAAGACGATCTGCTGCAGTTTAAAGCGAGCATCGGAATGGGGAAGAAAGGGGATTTTGAAAGTGTCATGGTTGTTGGTGCCAGACGGGCTGGTCTGAGTATTTCAGAAACTGCGGATTTTCACACACAACCATCTCTAGGGTTTACAGAGAATGGTCCGAAAAAGAGAAAACATCCAGTGAGCGGCAGTTCTGTGGGCGCAAATGCCTTGTTGATGCTGAGGAGAATGGCCAGACTGGTTCCAGCTGATAGAAAGGTAACAGTAACTCAAATAACAACAGAGGTCTGCAGAAGAGCATCTCTGAACACACAACACGTCCAACCTGGAGGCGGATGGGCTACAGCAGCAGAAGACCACACCGGGTGCCACTCCTGTCAGCTAAGAACAGGAAACTGAGGCTACAATTCACACAGGCTCACCAAAACTGGACAAGAGAAGATTGGAGAAACGTTGCCTGGTCTGATGAGTCTCCATTTCTGCTGCCACATTCGGATGGTCGGGTCAGAATTTGGCCTCAACAACATGAAAGCATGGATCCATCCTGCCTTGTATCAACAGTTCAGGCTGGTGGTGTAATGGTGTGGGGGATATTTTCTTGGCACCAATTGAGCATCGTGTCAACGCCACAGCCTACCTGAGTATTGTTGCTGACCATGTCCATCCCTTTATGACCACAGTGTCTCCATCTTCTGATGGCTACTTCCAGCAGGATAACGCACCACGTCATTAAGCGCCAATCATCTCAGACTGGTTTCTTGAACATGACAATGAGTTCACTGTGCTCAAATGGCCTCCACAGTCACCAGAACTCAATCCAATAGAGCACATTTGGGATGTGGTGGAATGGGAGATTGGCATCATGGATGTGCAGCCGACAAATCTGCAGCAACTGTGTGATGCTATCATGCCAATATGGAGCAAAACCTCAGGAATATTTCCACCTTGTTGATGATGAGTCATGAAGGATTAAGGCAGTTCTAAAGGCAACAGGGGGTACATCCCGGTACTAGTAAGGTGTACCTAATAAAGTGGCCAGTGAGTGTATTTAAAGTTGTGACGTCATTTAAAGTGTGAAATTTGATGAGAAACTGAAGTATGCAGTGATGTCGTCAGTAAAAATCATTGATCCATTTAAGCGGAAGAGACAAACTGCAAGCTCTGGATGTTTATATAAGGTTTATATCTTCCAAAGATTAATGTTGTCACTGTTTTGGAGCACACTAGCTTATAGATATCAGAGGTAGCTCTCTGTTTATTATTTTGAATAATTTGTTTTGTGTGCAAGTAAAGAAAAATGCATATGATTACTGATGTTCCATCATAATCAACAGATAGTTTGATGCATGAAAAAGAAACAGCAAACTTATTTGGGCTTGCATGTTAAAATACATAATATCATCATAATCATACAGTTTAATTCTCATTTAACACAACAGTTCTTTGCTAAAAACAAAAATGTAAAAAAAAACTAGTGGTTTGAAGACTAGTGGTGAGGGCTAATCCTTAACTATCAGGCTGATGAACACTTAACACACCCCACATAAACTCTTTCATACCCCGCACTGCACACCATCAAGTGCATGCACTGCACTTAAACAAATCCATACTTAAAACAATACTGCCTACGTATCGCTGTCAACATTGCCAATTTTACATTGTCTTGTTTTTTTGTGAGTATGTTGTTGTATATTGCACTGTCTGTATTTCGCACTGTCTGTATTTTTGCACTGTCTGTATCCTGCACTGTCTGTATTTTTGCACTGTCTGTATCCTGCACTGTCTGTATTTCGCACTGTCTGTATCCTGCACTGTCTGTATTTTTGCACTGTCTGTATTTTGCACTGTCTGTATTTTGCACTGTCTGTATTTTGCACTG
The DNA here is from genome assembly GCA_903798195.1 of Danio kyathit. Classification (NCBI taxonomy): domain Eukaryota; kingdom Metazoa; phylum Chordata; class Actinopteri; order Cypriniformes; family Danionidae; genus Danio; species Danio kyathit. The sequence continues at coordinate 2,604,133 of LR812529.1, read as the reverse complement.
TAGTTGTATTTACACTGTCTGTATTCTGCACTGTCTGTATTTTGCACTGTCTGTATTTCGCACTGTCTGTATTCTGCACTGTCTGTATTTTGCACTGTCGTTGTATTTGCACTGTCTGTATTTTGCACTGTCTGGAGCCAGCACCTAAGCTTTTCACTCATCATAGCACACGTGCTGCTGATAATGTGACAATAAAAGTGATTTGATTTGAAGCACACATTGTCAAATGATTCTTGTTATAAAGATATATTGCTTTATAAAACTGTTGTGATACTGACTGACATTATTAAGTATAAAATCAGAGTAAGAATGTTTACTATAATAATTTTGCGTTATACTTTTTTCACATTTTTAATGCTTGAAAACCTTTTTATATTCATTTACTGTCTGTCGATACGCAGGTTGTAAGAGAAAAATATATAGAAATATGCATACTGCACATAAAAGTGTTTTATGCATTGAACTGCTGCCTTTAAAACATTTACAGTGTGTTTCTGGCACATGTTTACATCGAAGCGCTTAAAAAATAACATGTTTTTGATGATGACTTCAGCAGAGCTGCAGTGAACCGCTTATTTCCAACAGTAGGTCATGAGGTCAGGAAACCATCCAAAATACAGTAGACTGTGAAATGACAGCGAACAATGCTGTTTCTTTTTCTTTAACAGTCATTCATTCGTTCTACAAACCTGCAATTTATTTTTGTGTGCATTTAGAAATGGCTTTACATATAACATTTGTAAAACTGCATGCGGTAATGATAATAATAATAATAATAATAATAATAATAATAATAATAATAATAATAATAACAATAGTAACAATAATAATAATATTATTAATATTATTATTATGTTTTTTATATTAATAATAACAATAGTAATATTATTAATAATAGTTATAATAACAATAATAATAATAATATTATTATTATTATTGTTATTATTATACATATTACTGCAAATTATATTATTAATAGAAAAATTGTAAAATTTAAAATAATAAATTTATAAAATAAAATTAAGTTTTAGTGCTCCCTTCTTGATCCGTAAAAGCCTATTTACCCTCAATTTCTGCATCAAATATTATAATATAATATAATATTGAATAGAGGGCGGGGCTTTCTGTTTGCAAATCCAACTTAAACGGAATATTGGATAGGGGGCGGGGCTTTCTGTTTGCATATCCAACTTAAACGGAATATTGGACAGGGGGCGGGGCTTTCTGTTTGCAAATCCAACTTAAACGGAATATTGGATAGGGGGCGGGGCTTTCTGTTTGCATATCCAACTTAATCGGAATATTGGATAGGGGGCGGGGTTTCTTTTTGTACTTCCAATTAAAACTACCTCTTGAGGAGGGGGCTGGGATTTCTTTTTGCACGAAATATTGAGTAGGGGGCTTTCTGTTTGTACGTCCAACTGAAACAGAATATTGAGTTGGGGCAAGGCTTTTTTTGTTACACTTTCAACTGAAAATGAATATTGAGTAGTAGGCAGGGCTTTCTGTTTGCACTTCCAACTTAAGCCGCGGTCACACTGGACTTTACTCCCCATTGACTTCCATTCATACGCACGCGAATGCGTCAGACCGGAAACGCAGGGTCATGCGTCGAGTTTCGCAGGTTGCTGCAGTGCAAAGCTTGGTGAACTCTGACCTGCGAAATCACATCACTTGACTGCGTGAGATCAATCCAGGATCAAAACATGACCTCTCTGAACAGAAATTTAAAACATGGAACAATTGCTCGCTTTTTAAATGCCTATTCATCTTGTTTAATCCCGCCCCTTTTCGCAACACCGTACGACAGAATTTCGCAAGCTCAAACTCTAGTGTGACTTCCGCTTTAAACGGAATATTGAGTAGAGGGCGGGGCTTTCTTTTTGTACTTCCAACTGGAACGAAATATTGAGTAGGGGCGGGGCTTTCTTTTTGCACTTCCAACTGAAACAGAATATTTAGTCGGGGGCGGGGCTTTCTTTCTGTGCTTCCAACTGAAACCGAATATGGAGTAGGGTGCGGGGCTTTCTTTTACACTTCCAACTGGAATGGAATATTAAGTAGGGGCGGGGCTTTCTTTTTGCTCTTCTAACTGAAACAGAATATTGAGTTGAGGGCGGGGTTTTTCTTTTTGAACTTCCAAATGAAATGGAATATTGAGTAGGGGCGGGGCTTTCTTTTTGTACTTCCAACTGAAACGGAATATTGAGTAGGGGCCAGGGCTTTCTGTTTGTGCATCATTCCCTGAAGCGCTCTTATAAAATGGTATAAGAGTGTATTAATATTCTGTTGCTATGGACACCCTTAGGTTGACGTCAACAGATGGGCCGCCACTCCAAACGCAGAAGCAAACGGTTAACCTTTCGTTGAAGATTACCAAAACAAACACATTTTTTTCAGTGATTTTAAGTTGCACATATTAATTATTCGCCTTAAGAATATCATTAAAAAATAAACATTGTATATTTTGAGTTCAAGCGGACTTTAAAGGGGACCTACAATGCAAAAATCACATTTATAAGGTGTTTAAACACAGTAGTGTGGTAAGATTTTGTGAATATAACCAGCTTGTAATGGTGAAAATGTAATAATTCTATTTTTTATAATCAGACTTGATAAAAACAGTCCGCAGAAACACTTTAATTGACATTCCCCCTTTGAACATGTCATCAGAGGGGGAAAGCCCCGCCCACTAGTGACCATCTCTTCCTCATTTGCATAGCACCTTGGTCTTGTTTTGAATCTGCTGCTATGCTGACACTAAGGCCTAATAGGTACACTAGCTACACCAATCTGTAGCTCCGCCCTCTTCTGAAAAGAGCACAATCTCATTTGAATTTAAAGCGACAGTCACCAAAACACCACAACTAATATCAAAGCCTAAAAGAGTCAGTTTCAGAGAGTTATAACCCATTATTTGTGTGGTACTTTGAGCTGAAACTTTCACTGAGACTTACGGCCAATTCACACGGGGCTTCAGCGTCAATGCTTGATGGAGGGCGTGTCTGAAGTTGGGGTTCAATCATCTTAGCAACATCAGCCAATGAACTAATCTGCAATCAGCTACTGTCTGATCTGGGGTATTTGCATAAAGCAATCTGATTGACCGCCGCTTCCTTTGGCGCTTGAAGAGTTGAGAAATTCCCAACTTCTGTAGCGAGCAACGCCGCTGAAGCAGCGTTCACAATTCAGTTCGGCAACGCTTGACGTCACTCACTCAAAGTGAATGGGAGGCGTTGATGTTGATGCCCCTTGTTCTTCTACACCTTGTAAAAAGGGGCAAATAAGTCCCCTTTAACGTTTGTATAAACAAAAAATATTCTCAAACCGTGGCCATTTTGAACATTACAAAAAGAAATGTAATTAATGAAAAAAAGTTAACTTAAATGGGAGAGTTGTAATGTTCTCAGAGTATTTTGTTAGCTGCATGGCACTTCCTCCTTAGTTACACTGTTTTGTTCACAGCATTGCCACCAAAACAAAGTAATGATGAAGAAAAGAAACAGAAATCTGCCCTTTCAATGCAGAAATTCTGTTTCCGAGCATGTCCGTCAGCTTTCAGGCAGTTCAGACCTGTTGTGTGCATGCATATACATAGATTAATGTGGTTTGCCAATAATGCTGATTTGCTGTGCGGATATGTGAGTCCACATGTGCTTGTGTTCATAAGAGTGTCGGTATGAATCAAGTGTTGAACTGCTCCAGGCTAAAGGTATTTTGCAAGGTTGTGTTGGCAGAGCTGAACGCTGAGTTTCCAAACACCAAGCTCACTCTATAATTACCAACATGCCCATCACTACGTGTCCTGACAAAAACTGCTGCTTTTTTTGTAATTCTCTCCTGCTTTTTTGTGTGGGGCTTTACCTGAATGCATTGTAATGTTGCCTGTGTGTGAACAAGCATGCTGAAATCACTGACAAAGAGCATAAAAAGTGTTCAAGAAAGCAGGTTTAGGACTAAACTTTTCGTGACGAATAAACCATTAGTGACTATATCTACCGCCCTCTAGCGGTTTGGGTGTAAAAATGCACACTACTTGTTGCCAAGTCCGCATATAATGTGCAGTTTCTTCTTCTTTTTTAAGCTGAGCAAATTTTTAAAAAAAGTGCAAATAATATATATATATATATATATATATATATATATATATATATATATATATATATATATATATATATATATATATATATATATTTTGTATGTCTGTTTGTTTAGAAATTATGACAAACTCAATATCTTTGCATTTATGGTCACTTTTTTTCCTCATTATAATTATAATAATAATAATAATAATTAATTAATTCCTTACATTTATATAGCACTTTTCTAGACAATCAAAGCGCTTTACACATTGGGGGAATCTCTTCATCCACCACCAGTGTGTAGCATCCACCTGGATGATGCGATGGAAGTCATATTGCGCCAGACCACACACCGGCTGATTGGTGGAGAGGAGACAGAGTGATGAAGCCAATGATGATATGGGGATGGTTAGGATGCCATGATGGACAAAGGCCAGTGGGCAGATTTGGCTGAATTCTGGATTTTTAACGACCACAGAGAGTTAGGGCCTCCGTTTAACGTCTCATCCGAAAGACGGCGCTCACTGAGCAGTATAGAGTCCCCTTCACTATACTGGGGCATTAGGACACACACAGATCACAGGTTGAGTGCACCCTGCTGGCCTCACTAACACCACTTCCGGCAACAACCTAACTTTACCATGTGGTCTCTCATTCAGTTACTGACCGGGCGCAACCCTGCTTAACTTCAGTGGGTGACCATGTGCTAGCTGCCTCATGCATGTACTGGCATGTCTCTAATATACAGTAGATTAATTGCATTAATATTAATATTAACATCCCTTTTCACCTGCTACATTTTTTAAATACATTTGTAATGCATTAATGTGTTTTATGGGGTGTCACGGTGGCGCAGTGGGTAGCACAAGCACCTCACAGTAAGAAGGTCACTAGTTCGAGCCCCGGCTGGGTCAGTTGGCGTTTCTGTGTGGAGTTTGCATGTTCTTCCCATGTTGGCGTGGGTTTCCTCCGGGTGCTCCGGTTTCCCCCACAGTCTAAACACATGCGGTATAGGTGAACTGGGTAAGCTAAATTGGCCGTAGTGAATGTGTGTGTGTGTGCGTGCGTGTGTGTGTGCGTGTGTGTGTGTGTGTGTGTGTGTGTGTGTGTGTGTGTGTGTGTGTGTGTGTGTGTGTGTGTGTGTAAGAGTGTATGGTTTATTGGGTTGCAGCTGGAACACTATCCGCTCTGTAAAAACATGTGCTGGATAAGTTGGCGGTTCATTCCGCTGTGGTGACCCCTGATTAATAAAGGGAATAAGCCAAAAAAGAAAATGAATGAATGAATAATGTGTTTTATTACGTTATGATAGCCCACGTGAAAAAATATAGTAATTTATAGTAAATACTATAGTGTTTTTGAACCATACTATAGTAAAGTACTTAATTAATCTGTTGTGGTAATTATGTGGTTGCTATGGTAACACAACAACTATAGTAATATAAACAAATGACCCAATACTGTAGTTTTCTACAACATTCATTCCTTCATTTTCTTTTCGGCTTAGTCCCTTTATAAATCCGGGGTCGCCACAGCAGAATGAACCGCCAACTTATCCAGCACATGTTTTACGCAGCGGATGCCCTTCCAGCTGCAACCCATCTCTGGGAAACATCCATACACACTTATTCACACTCATACACTACAGACAATTTAGCTTACCCAATTCACCTGTACCGCACGTCTTTGGACTGTGGGGGAAACCGAAGCACCCAGAGGAAACCCACACGAACGCAGGTAGAACATGCAAACTCCACACAGAAACGCCAACTGACCCAGCGACCGTCTTGCTGTGAGGCGACAGCACTACCTACTGCACCACCAGTTTTCTACAACAATAAGGTATGATATATTACAATACACCACATTTTACTGTAGTAAAACTAAAGTATACAACTGTGTTTATGACAGATTTGCCGTTCCTTAGCCTGAATACAGTATGCTGTAACATTCATCAACAAATTCTAAACAAATGTAGGCCTATGCAGTATAAACATGGTTCAAACACATCAAAGTATTTACTATAAATTACTATAGTTACGATACTTATCTCTTCCATTTCTTGACACTCCAATTATATTCTGCTCAGAAATTGTTGGAGATTATAGTCGAACTGTCTCCTTTCTTTCAACTGTATTTATTTATTTATTTATTTATTCTGTCGTGTATTTGCAAGTGTTGGCAACACATTGAGGTAAAGTTGGTTTTATATTCCCACATTCATTCAATGACAACTTGTGACGTGCTCCCTCTATTGTTTACCATGATACTTTGAATATTTGGTCTGAAATCAGATGTAAATATGACTTCAAAACAGCATTAGCACTATTTATTTGACTGTGAACAATATTGTACTTTGATAGTTGGCTGCTTATATAACTTCACTATTTAGAATTTGTGGTAGCCTAAATACTTCTCTGAAATTATAGGCTATTATTAAAGAGAAAGTGTGAATATAAAACCAACTTTACCTCAAGTAAACACTACTTGTGCAGGAACCGTGTTTGAAATGTTTCAGTTCGGATAATGGCGTCTATCAGGCGATTATTTTATCATGTTGGGACTACGAAATAGAAGGCTTACACAAGATAAATGCTATTTAATATAAGTAAAATTCAGGTCTACTGCCGGTTTTGAGTCAAAACAGCTAACGTCTGACTAACAACTTACAAGAGGCTGGCATTTAAAGAAAGATCTTACCTTTCGTGTAATAAAAGTCGGAGTTCCCGCCATTTCAGAAAAAAACTTGTCCGACATTTTATGACAGACTGTCTGGCACTTTCCCTTATTCGTTAAACGGTGAATTCATGTGTTATTTACGATTTCAGTGTATTTTCACGATTTGTTTTGGTGAGAACACACCTGACCTGACGTAATCACGCACAAATGACGTAAAATTTATATTTACCGCGTAATCCGACCCACAGCTAATAAATAAATAATTAATTAAATAAATGAATAAATCATTGTGAATTGAGGCGTTCATTCCGATGTGTCGACCCCCGATAAATAAATGGACTAACCCGAAGAAAAATAAATGAATGAAAACACAGGAAACCGGAAAAAAAGCAATATTCCAAATTAGCAATAGCCTAATCACAAAATGAGGCTTCCAAAAAATCTATTTTAAAGTTATATATGCATTTATTGACCTTGTACTAAACTTGTTTCATTATATTTTAGAAAGTGTAGCCTAATTATTTCATACATTTTTGTTCCAAAAATGTTTAATTTTCCATATTTATTATATAATAATATATAAATGTATAATAAAATTTCATATTATTTGTGTGGGTTCCATGTGGGTTATCTTAATTCAGATTTCAGTTATTAATCGAAATACACAGTATAGCAATTGTGTTTATTAGTGTAAGTGCGCCCTCGTGTGGTTCATATGCGGATAGAGCACATTTATTTTGAAATGCATTGCTCACTTGGATACATCAGTAAAGACTATATTTCCAAATCTTTTCTTTAGGATCATTTTTGTTATTGTATTTGTGCAAAGCAGCCAAACAATTGTAATAAACGTATGGAGTAATATCATCCAGATATAGGCAAAAGAAATGCAAGTATTGAGCTATTTTGTTTATTTTTTCCATTTATTTTCAGATTTACTGTATATTTTTGTTATATTTATGTGTTGAAAAAACACCCTTTTGGAATTTTTATTTCTAAGAGTGTAATTATGAGTAACATTATTAGTAATCTATGATAAAATCTTTTAAATCATAATTACAAACTAAACATGTGACATGTGAATAACCAAAATGACTAACAAAATGAATAAGCATTACATAATAACTCAAAAATAGAAAAACAACAACTACTGCAGACATTGAGTGATGATTGCTGTGTGTAATATAAATAACATTACATTGACACACCCTTTATGTAGTGACTGATCGCTGAGTCATCAAAAATTATACAAAATAATCCAGAGCTCCTGTCTCGTACTTTACATACACATTCGTATGGATAGATGCATGAATCGATGGATAACAGATGGATGGATGGATGGATGGATGGATGGATGGATGGATGGATGGATGGATGGATGGATGGATGGATGGATGGATTGATAAATGGATTGATAAATGGATAGATAGATAGATAGATAGATAGATAGATAGATAGATAGATAGATAGATAGATAGATAGATAGATAGATAGATAGATGGATGGATTGATAAATGGATAGATAGATAGATAGATAGATAGATAGATAGATAGATAGATAGATAGATAGATGGATGGATTGATAAATGGATAGATGGATAGATAGATAGATAGATAGATAGATAGATAGATAGATAGATAGATAGATAGATAGATAGATAGATAGATAGATAGATAGATAGATAGATAGATAGATAGATAGAGATGGACGGACGGACGGACAGACAGATAGATAAATGGATGATGGATGGATGGATTGATAAATGGAAAAATGGATGATAGATGGATAGATGAATGGATAGATCATGAATGAATGGATGGATGGATGGATGGATGGATGGATGGATGGATGGATGGATGGATGGATGGATGGATGGATGGATGGATGGATGGATGGATGGATGGATGGATGGATGGATGGATGGATGGATAGATAGATAGATAGATAGATAGATAGATAGATAGATAGATAGATAGAAGCAGAATGCTGCAATGTTCACTCAGTCCAGCAGGTGGCAGAGCAACATTACAATCACTCATCTGCACAGTATAAAGTTCTACTAAGACCTGAAGTGCAACTATTACTTCTTACACATCTTAAATATTAACTTTGCGTTTTCCTTTATTGTTGAACATGTATAAAGCCATTTAAACTTTACAAGTATTGTGAGGAAGCTTAACTTTATATCTACCCTGCTGAAAACAACAGCTTAAAGCAGTCTAAGTTGGTAGGCTGGTTTAGCTCGTCGACCAGCCTTGTTTTAGAGGGGTTTTAGCCATTTCCAGCCTAGACACACAGTAGCTGGTCAGCCAGGAATACTACCAGCTAAAACCAGCTTGACCAGCCTAGTTTAAGCTGGAAATAGCTAGTTTTGGCTGGGAGCCTGCTCAAGCCGGTGTCATCTAACCAGTAATGGAGATGGAAAGCTCATGCAAGACTGCACATAAAAGGATATTGCTTGAGCTCACTGTATGTACTAACAAATACACTGTAAATGAACACACACTCGACTTATAGTTATTCTGTTCAAAGGTTTAGAGGTCAGGAAGATGTTTTGTGATTTTCAAAGAAGAGCTATTTTTAATGTGAATATATTGTAAACTGTAATATGTTTTTGTAGAGTAAAGCTGATCAGTGCAGTTATTTTGTATTTAATGAATATTTCTCAGTTTTATTATTTTTATTGTTTGTTTTTGGAGCAAATAAATGCAGAATAGGCTTAGTTGAAAACTTTAGTTAGAGAGATGGATGGATACGATAGATAGATGGATGGATGGGTGGATGGATGGATACGATAGATGAATGGATGGACGGATCCGGATAGGACTGACAGACAGACGGATACGATAGATAGATGGATGATAGACGGATGGATGGATGGATGGATGGATGGATGGATGGACAGATACGGATAGGACTGACAGAGACAGACAGACGGACGGACGGATACAATAGATAGATGGATGGATGGATACGATAGATAGATGGATGGATACGATAGATGAATGAATGGATGGATGGATGGATGGATGGATGGATGGATGGATGGATGGATGGATGGATGGATGGATGGATGATAGACGGATGGATGGATGGATGATAGACGGATGGATGGATGGATGGACAGATACGGATAGGACTGACAGAGACAGACAGACGGACGGACGGATACAATAGATAGATGGATGGATGGATACGATAGATAGATGGATGGATACGATAGATGAATGAATGGATGGATGGATGGATGGATGGATGGATGGATGGATGGATGGATGGATGGATGGATGGATGGAAGGATATGGATAGAAGGATACGGATAGGACTGACAAGACAGACGGACGGATGGATACAATAGATAGATGGATGGATGAATGGATGGATGGATGGATACGATAGATAGATAGATGGATGGATACGATAGATGAATGAATGAATGGATGGATGGATGGATGGATGGATAGAAGGATATGGATAGGACTGACAGACAGACGGATATGATGGATGGATGGATGGATGGATGGATACGATAGATGGATGGATACGATAGATGAATGGATGGATGGATGGATGGATGCGATAGATGAATGGATGGATGGATACGATAGATGGATGGATGGATACGATAGATAGATAGATAGATAGATAGATAGATAGATAGATAGATAGATAGATAGATAGATAGATAGATAGATAGATAGATAGATAGATAGATAGATAGATAGATAGATGATGGATGGATGGATAGATAGATAGAATTACAAATTTAATTCATTCATTCATTCATTTTCATTCGGCTTAGTCCCCTAATTAATCAGGGGTCACCACAGCGGAATGAACTGCCAACCTATCCAGCATATGTTCTACGCATACACACGTTCTACACTACGGCCAATGTAGTTCATCTATTCCCCTATACCACATGTCTTTGGACTTGTGGGGGAAACCGGAGCACCCCGAGGAAACACGAGGAGAACATGCAAACTCCACACAGGATTTTTTTTTTGTAAATTTGCAACAATTTCAAAAACTCTTTTTTCACCTTGTCATTATGGGGTATTGTGTGTAGAATTGAGGAAATAAATGACTATAATCCATTTTGGGATAAGGCTGGAACATAAAAAAAAAGAAAAGTGAAGCGCTATGAATACTTTCCAGATGCACTGTGTATATATATATATATATATATATATAAATATTAGTGGTGGACCGTTATTGGCATTAACGTGCTGCGTTAACGCGAGACTTTTATCGGACCATTAAAAAATATCATCGTTAATCTATTCTCAAAGTTGTGTTGGGAGCTGGGTCTATTTTACTCAAGCTATGATGACTTTCACCTTGATATTTTAGCGCAGATGTATACCTGACCGGTGAGCAGTCTGACAAAAAAGTGCCCTTCTGAATCAAATCAGCAGGATGCCCTTCTGGATCTTTCATTTACTTCGAAGACATGACTGACTACGCCTACATGGACATCTGTAATCTAGTTATTTGCCTCAATAGACAATAATATAATGAAGGTGTTTACGTGAAGTGCTTTCATGTAAGAGTTTCCTGTCATTTTGGGTGACTTTAACTGCAGTTCGGCACTTTCACATTCACTCATGAACATTTCATTCATGCCCCGTGACAAACTGGGGTATTAGACGCAAATAAGGAGTAAGGACTGGTGAGAGTGTTATGGAATTTAATAACGCACGCCAAATAGAAAGAAAAAACTTCCATATTTCGCAATATGTGTGTGTGTGTGTGTGGATCTTGTCGGAAAATATGTTGAAAAGTCCTACATGACGGTAATAGTTTGATTGCGGTGTTTCCTTCAATAATGCCACTAATATCTGCATACTCCACGTCTTAATTCCATTTCTGTTTAGTTCAGTTATGACTTTAGTCGGATTAAGGTCATCAAAAATCGCTGTTTGGAGCTTATGTAGGCCTACAGTTCAACATTGATGTTTAACTGAATAAACAGTGAGTAAACACAAGTACATCTTATTGAACATCATTTATTTTCATTGATTAATTCCAAGATTAAAGTGAGATTAATCTCGATTTAAAAAATCTATCTATGCCCACCTATAGTATATATATATATATATATATATATATATATATATATATATATATATATATATATATATATATATATATATATATACATACAGTTGAAGTCAGAATTATTAGCTCCCCTGTTTATATTTTTCCCCAATTTCTGTTTAATGAAGGGAAGATTTTTTCAACACATTTCTAATCATAATAGTTTTAATAACTCCTCTCTAATAACTGATTTATTTTCTCTTTGTCATGATGACAGTAAATAATATTAGACTAGATATTCTTCAAGACACTTCTATACAGCTTAAAGTGACATTTAAAGGCATAATTAGGTTAATTAGGTTAACTAGGCAGGTTAGGGTAATTAGCCAAGTTATTGTATAATGATGGTTTGTTCTGTAGACTATTGAAAAAAAATATATAGCTTAAAGGGGCTAATAATTTTGACCTTAAAATGGTTCTTAAAAAATTGAAAACTGCTTTTATTCTAGCCGAAATAAAACAAGTAAGACTTTCTCCAGAAGAATAAATATTATCAGACATACTGTGAAAATTTCCTTGCTCTGTTAAACATCATTTGGGAAATATTTAAAAAAATAAATAAATAAAAAAAATAAAAGAAATAAAAAAAAAGAAATTAAAAGGGGGGCTAATAATTCTGACTTCAACTGTATATATATATATATATATATATATATATATATATATATATATATATATATATATATATATATATATATATATATATATACTATTTAAACTTTGTGAACTCATATATATATATATATATATATATATATATATATATATATATATATATATATATATATATGAAGAGTTCAGATGCATAAAACCTCTAACTGCCGTGTGAAATTTCAGCCTCCTTTTTCTCAGCCTCCATTGTTTATGTTGAGTTATTTTTCTTTAAAGGCCATGAAAAGAACTTATTTTTTGCCATAAAAATGAAATAACTGAACCTACACATAGGAGCCTTATAAAAATTCTCATTTTAAGAAGAAAATTTTATATGGCATTTAGAGGTTTTTGCATCTGAACTCTTCATATATATTTTAAAAATAAATAAATAAAAACTATATATTTTATACATTTACAATTTTATTTATTTGTATTTATAATTTGTATTAGATATAAATAATAAATATAAAGTCTTAATAAAATTGTTTCTCAAATATAGACATGTATGCCTGTGTGTGTGTGTGTGTGTGTGTGTGTGTGTGTGTGTGTGTGTGTGTGTGTGTGTGTGTGTGTGTGTGTGAGCTTTTATTTTAAAAGCCATTAATCGCGATTTATCTTTTGACAGCACTAATATAAATATGGGTGTTGCCTGAATTAATGGCACAGCAGGTGCATCTCACAGTTACTTTTCAGGTTATTGAATCAAAATATGGGTCTCTAATTTAGGCACATGACCTACATCCAAATCATCGTGATGCAGGCCAAAAACGTGCGGCCCCCGGGAGCTTCTGAGAACAGAGGCCGTTTGATGCGCTGCTCATTCGGGCGAGTCCTCGGTGGCGCAGCTCCTATCAGCGGATCCCGAGCAGATGCAGCTCTGGAGGGAAACACAGGATCAGCAGTCACGCTGCGCTCCTCCCCCGATACACGTGCCGCTCCGCGAGGCGCGCTCATTTGCATAAAATGTGTGTCAGTAGGGCAGCGCTCACATGCAGCGCGCGCATGCGGCAGGCATTCCAATGTCAAGCGAGTGCAGTCAGTCATCAGATGAGCAGCAGTATGGAAGCACATTAGTGACAAAATCTTTTTATAGATAATATGCAAAACGGCAATGCAAAAAATGTATGTGTAAAATAGAATAGGAATAGATGTAAGTTGCAAAATGCCCATGTAAGATGTAAAAATAAAAAATAAAACATATGTAAAATAAATTAGGCAAAAAAAAATCTATTTAATTAAAATTAAATTTTTCTTGACGAGCAAAGTTTGGTGCAAAATGAAAATTAAATCACATAATTTAGATTTGCCATTTAAACTACAGTATGAATATGCAAATTAGGCTACATACTAATTTAAATGTTACATTTCCAGTTTAATTTCTCAACATTTAAAACGTTAAAATTAGTAGGCAATTTAATTTTGCATCAAACATTGCTAATCTAAACACAGAAATACATTGCCTTTTTACATATGGCACTGCCATTTTGCATATTACATTTCCAAATAAATGTTCTACTGATGTGCCTCCATAAAGGAGGAGGAGCTAAAGAATGAGGAGGAGCAACACCCCATATCATGAGAAAAGTTTGGTGCAAAATTAAAATTAAATCATATAATTTTATATTTGCCATTTACAACCACTGTTTTAATATGTAAATTAGGCTAAATACTAATTAGAATTTTACGTTTTAGTGTAATTTTGCAACTTTCAATACATTACAATTAGTAGTAATTTAGTAACTAGTGGTGATTTAATTTAATTTTGAACCAAACATTGCTAATCTAAAAACAAATGTATTGCCATTTTACATATTGCACTGCCATGTTGCATATTTCATTTCTAAATGAATATTGCTACTGATGTGCCTCCAAAGGTGAGGAGCAACACTCCATATTATGACAAAAATGTGGTGCAAAATGAAAATTAAATCATATAATTTACATTTGCCATTTGCAACTACAGTTTGAATATGCAAATTAGGCTACATGCTAATTAGAATTTTACATTTTCAGTTTAATTTCTCAACATTTAAAACATTAAAATTAGTGGGTAATTTAATTTTGCACCAAACATTGCTAATCTAAACACAGAAATACATTGCCATTTTACATACTGCACTGCCATTTTGCATATTACATTTCCAAATGAATTTTGCTACTGATGTGCCTCCACAGAGAAGGGGGCGGAGCTTACAAAAAAAGAGGCGGAGCAACCACTGCAGCGCGATTGGGAAGCACAGAGGGCGTGTGAAACAGAGCCACAATCCTTGGCACACAATAACACAAACAATTTAAAGGGCAAAGAAAGGAGGGGGAGCTACTGGGGGAAAGGCTCAGTCACATTTCTAAGACACCTGAAAACGTGTTTGCTGAGTGTGTCAGTGATGCTTGTGCTGGTCTCAAACTAGTTGCTCAGATCTGCCTTGATGATGATGATGATGCCCGGACATCCGCTCTCTTCACCATAATAACACAGTTTAAGGACAGATTTCAGAGAGTGAGGATCGGCACAGTGCCCTGCTTATACCTGAACAGCATCTGACTTTCTGAATTTTGTGTTTGCTTTAAACCACATTGAGTTTTCGGGATTTGAAACACTCTGAACATTACTAAAACCACCTGCTTTTCCTCAAGAAACACCGGGAACGCGCATTATGGACAGTCCAGGTGAGTTCATAACAATATTATTACTCATTAACTTAGATAAATATGTGTAGCTAAAGGTATTGATGTATATTAAAGGCATAGTTCTCACCTAAAAATGTTAATTACCTCATCATCATCATGTAGTTTTAGGCTAGACCTTTATTACATTAAACAATAAAAGCAGATATTTCGAAAAATGCTGGTTGGTGGTACCCAATTATAACTTCCATAGTAGGAATAAACCAGTATTCTTCGAAATAACTACTTCTGTCCAACAGAATAAGAAAGAAACTACTTTGATCAAGAATAAATAATGACATATTTCATATTTGGGTGAATCCTTTTAACATTTACAGTCGTTTTCCATGTTTTAGCCAGTTATTGGGGTAAAGTTTGTTTTATATTCACACATTCTGACTTTCTCCTTAATAATATTATTTCAGAAAAGTGTTTTTGCAAACTCTAAATATTGATAATGTTGTTTTTAACGTTAAAACCAACTTTAACGTTACAGTATTGTCAACTTTACCTCAATTAGCCAGTTTTTTGATAGCATTTCATTTTAATATTAGCTTGAACTTTGGAAAATGGAAACAATATGCTGTTTATGTATTTTTGAAAGAGTTTAGCTTTTATTATATATCCTTATAGTCGATATATTTAGTCGTTTTCGTTCACAAACATTACTTTAACGTCTACGCTTCAGTTTTGATGTCAGACGCTTCTGACAGGATCGCGTGCCTGACGACCGATGTTTCCGGTCTCGAGTTGCACATAAACAAAACTCACGTGCAGTCGGTCTGTGCTCTTCCCAGAAGGCATATCAGCCTCATAAATTAATCCTGAAGCTTTTTCACAGCGTCTAACCAACTGACTTATTGCTAAAATAAAGCTGGAATGGTTGTAAACTCAACTGTATGCGCAATAATTATGTTCCCGGGTTTTTTTTTTTTTTTTTTTGGCGCGCACGTGGTCTCCATTTTATCAGTCGGTGAAATCCTAGCGTTGGCGACTGTCAAGGTTTGTTTCATATTGTGAATCATTAACCAAGTCACGCTTGTGTGCTGGTGACTGCTCTTTATCACCACCACCATCATCATCATCATTATTATTATTATTATTAGCGCTCCTCCTTTACATTCAACCATACACGTGCATGTCATGTTCATAACAGCTCATGGACATGTGAGAGGATAACGATCATTCACAGTCGGTAATACAGTAGTAACACCTAATAAACCAGAATTTTGTTTGCTAGCATCACGTGGCCCTTCTCCAGAGGCAGTTTTAGATGACTCAACCTGTTTATTGTAAAAGTAAGCCAATCATATGCATTATTAATAAGCAAAGTAGCTTCCATGTAGATGCACAACACTACAAGTGAATGTGATGTCTCTGAAAACTCCAAAAAGCTGATGTATTACAACCATGTCTACACTAACAGCCTGTTTTAAGTACATTGTCTTGTAAATTGATTCTAAAGTACTGGATTTTGTTTTATAATTAATCAGGAACACTTTATTTTATTTATTTATTACCAGTTTCATTGGTGCATGCTTATAACAGCAGTAAATAATGCATAATTACATTCAATAGCCAAGTACTGTACCTACTGTTAAGGATACATTTACAACACAATGATGTGCTAAATACAGATTTCCAAAAAATTGCATATATCTTAACCAATTCCTGTTCTCACGTATGACAAAAAAAAAAGTGGCTTAACATGTTGTATTCTTCATGCCAGGCCAGTAGTTGGCACTGTGATGTTCTACAAAGAGCGTTCTACAATGCATACATGACGCCACTGTTTTCGGTAAAGTCTAGAAAGGATACAGCTGCGGTTACGCACATTAGTATAGCATAACTGTGGTGACACTGTACAACAATAATTCATATTTTTACATTACTGTGACAGTTGGGTCAAGGGTAGATGTAAAAATGTAAATAATACTTTGTATAATTACTGTTTTTACATTATCGTGAGGGTTAGGGTAGGCATAGATGTTAAAAAATATGATTTATTGGATAATTTAATAAATAGTATGAATAATATTTGGTGTAATTACTGTTTTTACGTTGGCGTGAGGGTTGGGGTAGGCATAGACTATAAACAAATATGATTTAATGGGTAGTTTAATAAATAATATGAATAATATTTGGTATAATTACTGTTTTTTACGTTAGCGTAAGGGTTGGGGTAGGCATAGACTATAAACAAATATGATTTAATGGGTAATTTAATGAATAATATTTGGAATAATTACTGTTTTTACATTATCGTGAGGGTTGGGGTAGGCATAGACTATAAACAAATATGATTTAATGGGTAATTTAATAAATAATATGAATAATATTTGGTATAATTACTGTTTTTACGTTAGCGTAAGGGTTGGGGTAGGCATAGACTATAAACAAATATGATTTAATGGGTAATTTAATTAATAATATTTGGAATAATTACTGTTTTTACGTTAGCGTAAGGGTTGGGGAAAGACATTAAAAATACGATTTAATGGGTCATTTAATAAATAGTATAAATAAAATTGCCGTTTTAACATTACTGTGAGGGTTGGGTTTTGGGTTGGGGTTGACGTTAATAAAATACAACTAATGGGTCATTTAATAAATAATATAAATACATTGCAACAACCTTTGCTTGCCCAAAAAAATCTAATTACTATTTCACTATTTTCTTGGGTAATATTGTAGTTTGGCAGATCTGACCATTATCGGTGCTATTTTGCAATGTGCCACAGGGTTCCCACGCTGTCATGAACAGCAGATTTAAGGACGTTTTAAAGCACCATTAATTTCTGTAATTCATACCCCAACATATGTAGCACCATGAAAGTCTTTACTGTACGTAACATTTCATTTACACTTAATATTTATGCTAACATTGTCAGTAATTTTCCAAAATTTGGACCGTTTTAAACAGCGCTGTAAAAAATGAAGGGTTCCACTCATTCATTCAATTCATTCATGTTGTCACAACACAAATCATGAACTTAACAAACACACACAACATAAAAAAAATCAAGTTGTCCCCAAAAATATCAGGAATTGTGTTGTTTCAGCTCATTTTAAATAAGTAGCTTGAACAAGCAGCAAAACACATTTTTTTTTTTTTGAGTGAATAAAATTCAAAGAACTTTCTTAAATAATAATATTCGGTTTCTGAAATATTGATGTGGCTCAGTGGTTAGCACTGTTGCCTCACAGCAAAAAGGTCACTGGTTTGATTCCCGGCTGAGCCAGTTAGAGTTTCTGTGTGGAGTTTGCAAGTTCTACCCTATATTGGCGTGGGTTTCCTCCAGGTGCCACAGTCCAAACACATGCGCTATTGGGGAACTGAATAACTAAATTGGATGTAGTGTGTAAGAATGCGAGAGTGCATGGGAGTTTCCCAGTACTGGGTTGCAGCTGGAAGGGCATCCGCAGCGTAAAACAAATGCTGGAATAGTTGGCAGTTCATTCCACAGTGGCGACCCCTGATAAATAAAGGGACTAAGCCAAAGGAAAACGAATAACATTGATAAAATCTGCATTATTTCTCATACTTCTTGTACAAGATTTCAATTTAAGATTTTTAATTTAGGAATATATCTTATAAAACCATAAACAAATTTTAATATCAGATTTTAATTCCAGCACTTTCATGGACTTGTGCTTGTTTTTAAAATACTATTCAGGCCTTGAATCCACATGCCTGAAATTCAAGTGCTTTCCACAAGCGTGCCAGAAATGTGACATTTTAAATCTCTATTGAAACACTCTGTCAATGCCAGAACACGTTGCCAGCGTCATATCTAGTGCTCATGTCAGTGATTTCTTTGAAAGCGCTCGCTTTGCCACCTGCACGTTTTAGCGTGTTATCAGGCAGATGATGTCAGGGCACGGCGTTATTCATACAGACTTTCACTTTCACTGTCACGAGGATCAAGCCGGAGCTCCACGTGCCACGCGTGATTTCCCAGGCACTCAAAAACACACACACACACCCCTCCTGGGCTGTGTTTGTGTTGCTCTGCCCGTGTCTCGGGGAGGGAGGGAGGCTGCTGGTCACTGGGTCAAAGTCAAACAGGCACACATTTCAGCTCAGCTCTTTCTCCTCTGCCTGCGTGATCTCTGCCAAACACATGTGCTGATCGCATGCATGCACACCATTATGGTAGACATGCACAGGTTACATGAATGAGAACATTGAGGGTGTGATTCCGTAATGAGCATGTAACTCATGCACATTTGAATGGATGCACTTACAGGGATAATTGAAGATGCGCTTACATGACAAGTCAAAACATCATACTTATTGTCAGTTCTGCCGCTTACACAAACATACAGAGAATTGACATTTTGCTTTACGCTCAGACCCTGGGTGCATACAAATGACAAGAACACTAAAAGAGGAATGTAAATATACAAAAAATACAGTTCTTTTGGGAAAAATGAAGAGAGAAATACGATAATACTATATACAAAAGGGCACATAACAGGTAGATTGCAAATAAAAATGTTGACTCGCCTTCAAATTGTAACTTACTTTTTAAAGTTGACTTAAGTACTTGGGTTAAAAGTAGAGTTGACTCAAAAAAGCCTCTGCAGCAAGCTGTCTTACAATTTTAAGTTGAGTCAAGTTGAAGTTAAGTTTTTAACAGTGTAGACTGCTATCTGCCATCTCGAAATAGCATGATAGAAACTCCCAATTCTGACTTTGCAGAATGTAAACTCAAATTTGTGAGTTAAGTCAGAATTGTGAGATATGAACTCAAAATTGTGAGTTATTGAGTCAGAATTAAGGGATCTAAACTCAAAATGATGAGTTATCAAGTGAAAATTGTGAGATCTAAACTCAAAATTGTGAGTTATCAAGTCAGAATTGTGAGATGTGAACTCAAAATTGCGAGTTATGAATTTAGAATTGAGATAAGAACTTAAAATTGTGAATTATCCAGTCAGAATTGTGAGATCTAAACTCAAAATTGTGAGTTATCAAGTCAGAATTGTGAGATGTGAACTCAAAATTGCGAGTTATGAATTTAGAATTGAGATAAGAACTTAAAATTGTGAATTATCCAGTCAGAATTGTGAGATCTAAACTCAAAATTGTGAGTTATCAAGTCAGAATTGTGAGATGTGAACTCAAAATTGTGAGTTATTGAGTCAGAATTAAGGGATCTAAACTCAAAATTATGAGTTATCAAGTGAAAATTGTGAGATCTAAACTCAAAATTGTGAGTTATCAAGTCAGAATTGTGAGATGTGAACTCAAAATTGCGAGTTATGAATTTAGAATTGAGATAAGAACTTAAAATTGTGAATTATCCAGTCAGAATTGTGAGATCTAAACTCAAAATTGCAAGTTATCAAGTCAGAATTGTGAGAGGTGAACTCAAAATTGTGAGTTATTGAGTCAGAATTAAGGGATCTAAACTCAAAATTATGAGTTATCAAGTGAAAATTGTGAGATCTAAACTCAAAATTGTGAGTTATCAAGTCAGAATTGTGAGATGTGAACTCAAAATTGCGAGTTATGAATTTAGAATTGAGATAAGAACTTAAAATTGTGAATTATCCAGTCAGAATTGTGAGATCTAAACTCAAAATTGCAAGTTATCAAGTCAGAATTGTGAGAGGTGAACTCAAAATTGTGAGTTATTGAGTCAGAATTAAGGGATCTAAACTCAAAATTATGAGTTATGAATTTAGAATTGAGATATAAACTCAAAATTGTGAATTATCAAGTGAAAATTGTGAGATCTAAATTCAAAATTGTGAATTATCAAGTAAGAAATGTGAGATGATAACTCGCAATTTTGAGTTCACAAGTCAGAATTGTGAGATGTGAACTCAAAATTGCGAGTTATGAATTTAGAATTGAGATATAAACTCAAAATTGTAAGTTATCAAGTCAGAATTGTGAGATATAAACTCAAAATTGTGAATTATCAAGTAAGAAATGTGAGATTAACTCACAATTTTAAGTTATCAAGTCAGAATTGTGAGATAATAACTCGAGTTCATACGTCAGAATTCTGACTTAATATCAAGCAATTGTGACTTTATTTCTCAGAAATGCGAGTTTATATCTCACAATTCTGAGAAAAGAATTGGCAGAATTGCAAGCTGAAGTCGCAATAACCATTTTTTATTAAGTGGCGAGAACGAGCTCGCAAACACCATCACATTATGAATATCATTTTCAAAAATGTTTGTTTTTAAAAAGTCTGCTGCATTTCTAGCCTCTATAAACGCCACTTTCATGTAAATTCATGGCCAAAACACAGACCTGTTGTAAGCATTATGCACACTTAAATATTCAGCGGATCAATGATGCTGCACAAAAAGTGAATTGTAACGTTAATTTGTGGCATAGATATAGTCTGCGTTGCACATGCGAGTCGTCTACAAGAGAACAGTAATATTGACCTAGTTTTCAGCCGCAGCACATGAAGACATCCGGCTCTATGAATAAACCCTGAAGCAAAAAGAAATCAAAGACGCCCAGCTGAGAGACTCTGAGCGTCGATCGCTCGGTGCCAAATAGATGAAGAAATGAAATTTAGCTTCAGGGAAACCACAAAAATTAAAAACCTGTATCATTTAAGCTCTCCAAAACCTGTATGACATTCCTTCGCCTCCTCAACACAAAAGAAAACATTCGGAGGAAAGCCGATAACCAATTGGGTGGTAAACCAATGAGACAAGGGGGAAAGAATTATCCAGGATTAACCTGGTCTCTATTGTATGACAGGAACATTTCTCAAAGTTTCATGTTTTATAGGCGTTTTTGCTTATATTGAGCATAATTCAAAGAATAATTCAGTCATTTAGGAGAATGTTTATGATTATATTGTAATAAATGAAACAAGTTCCTGAATAAACAGACATTTTTGTTTAATATTAATTCAATATACAAAGGTTTGAGTAAGAATTTGCCTTTATTGGGCATGTAAAATACTCAAAATTGTAGACATGTCATATTTAAAGTTGATACCTCAACAAAAAATTACTAAATAATAATAATAATTGATAAATAGAAAGCAGTTGAACGAATGCTAATCAGTACCTTCACTATAATCAAACTATGGCTCGTTTATGAAAGCATAGTACAGTAAATATAACCATTTATAGCCTACCATTGTCATTAAAACCCATCCAAACTCACTATACATCTAAATACCTTGCATATTAAATGAAC
The DNA here is from genome assembly GCA_903798195.1 of Danio kyathit. Taxonomy (NCBI): domain Eukaryota; kingdom Metazoa; phylum Chordata; class Actinopteri; order Cypriniformes; family Danionidae; genus Danio; species Danio kyathit. Next base: position 2,581,767 of record LR812529.1, on the reverse strand, counting down.
AGTATTCCATTGGCAGACTCTAATGCAGCTGAACTGGCGGTTTGTTTTCCCTCACAGGAGAGAGCCATGATCTCGTTCCTCGAGTTTAATGGCGGCTGGGTTAATTATTGTACGTCGTATAAATGTGTTAACCTCGACAGTAGGTGATTAATAGTCTTATCTGTGCAGTTTGTGAGCCCTCACGTTTTCAAAACAAGTGAGAAAAGGTGAAACGGGTTGAGAGAATACGGAGAAAAACAAAACGCGCTCGTATGTCGTGCAAACGTGACCGCGCACGTTCATGCATGTGCGCTCTCCAGTTTCCGGTGACTCAAGTATTATAAACACACGGGCTCAGAAATATGGCCTCGGTTACTGTTTTAAGCCCTCTTCAAACGTGAGCAGCAGGCTGGCAGTGTGTGTGTGTGTGTGTGTTTTCTTTCTCTCGTACTGCGGCTGTTCTGGACACGGGACTGCGGAAAGAGGCTTGTTCTTCGGGGCGTTCACTGTGTCAGGAGAGCATGTGAGTCCGCGGTCAGGTGGCTGGCAGATGAAAAGCGGGAGCGAGCAGCGCGTGCGCGTGGCGGGGGGTGCGGAGCGAGAGCGCTTTGCACTGGCAAACAAACAGATCTTTTGAGTCGGTTCTTTGCTATTATTGCTTTAATGATCTTTTTAGATGATTCGGGGAGGATAGTGGGAGCGAGAGTGGGGTTTACAGTCTATTATTGTACTAGTTTCAGGTAAACTCAATCAAAATGAGCTATATTCGACATAGAAGGAACAAATAAATTGGTGCATGCACTCACAATAAACGAGAAGACAGTTCGAGGAGGAAGCATTAATAGAAATATATTAATAATTAAATTAGTGCATGCATTTATAAAGAAATGAGGGGATATTTCGAGGAGGAAGCATTAATTAATAAATAAATTGGTGCATCATGCATTCATATAAAATCGAGAGGACAGTTCGAGGAGGAAGCATTATTAGAAATAAATAAATAAATTAGTGCATGCATTCATAAAGAAATGAGGGGATATTTCGAGGAGGAAGCATTAATAAATATAAATAAATTGGTGCATGCATTCACATAAAACCAGAGGACAGTTCAAGGAGAAAGCATTAATAGAAATATATTAATAATTAAATTTGTGCATGCATTCATATAAAAACAAGAAGACAGTTCTAGGAGGAAGCATTAATATATATAAACAAATAAATAAATCGGTGCATCATGCATTCATATAAAATCGACAGGACAGTTCGAGGAAATAGCATTAATAGAAATATATTAATAAATAAATTGGTGCATGCATTTATAAAGAAATGAGAGGACAGTTCGAGGAGGAAGCATTAATAAATTAATTAATTAAATATAATAAGAAACGAACGAACAAATCTTTGCATGTGTTACTTGAAGCATTAAAAATGAATACAATGCAATAAAAAAGAAACGAGAGGACAGAAATATTATTTAATTATTTAAATAAGTGACACGATATTTAATAAAAATTATAAAACTATAGATACAGCTGGGTTAGAATCGTGTGCAAATATTAGCACGACTACTGTAATAATAATATGCATTTACATTCTAAGTGTCTTATCTAAATTACAGGAAGCACAGCCAATAACAGTATTGTAAATGCAGAGAGATAACACGTAATCCAAAAACACAACAATATAATGTCAATATTTAACTTGCATGACTGCGCCTGACTAGAGCGAAGATTCAAACAAAGTGAATCGACTCTCTGAAGTGATTCGGATTCGTCAGCGCAGCACGTGAGGCGCTCTGGATCTTTTCTCACATGTTTGAACCTTACCCTGGCGCTGTTTGAAACATGTGATTCATGCTGAAGGATGAGCCACCGACTGAGAGAAATGCAGGGATCAAACATGTGAGGCATTTCCGAGTTTACATTGAAGTGTTTTGAACACACTCCACCGCTCTGGAGAAAAACAGATCTATTTATTGACAGACCACATCCACACAGCCATAAACCATTGACATTCCCATTCAGTTAAAACGATCCTATTATGCTGATACTGATATTATGCAGAGTTTGTGAATATCAGAGGTCTGCATAATTACACATATCAAAGTGCAGATAAATGGAGTTTTGTCTCACAAAATAAAGACTTTAAATGAGTTGTCAGTCATTTCAATAACAATTTGCATTAGTTCAGTCTATTGTTTTCAAGGCTGTTTATTTGAATAATGTCTGTTTTGGCATGCAGTCATATATGGAGCCAGATCAATCTCAAAAATAATACATTTACAAAATACACAATTCACATTTACAAAAATGTATTTGAAAACTCAAAACACAATGCATAAATATGCAAATCCAATTTGTAAATTTAAAACAATTCATAAATATGCAAATGAAATTCGTAACTTCAAATCACAACTCATAAATATGCAAGTCCAATTCATGAATTCAAAACAATTCATAAATACGCAAGTCCAATTCGTAAACGCAAAACACAATTCATAAATATACAAATCTGATTCGTATAAACGCAAAACACAATTCAATAATATGCAAATACTGTTCGTTAATTCAAAACACAATTCATAAATATGCAAATATGATTCGTATAAACGCAAAACACAATTCAATAATATGCAAATACTGTTCGTTAATTCAAAAAAATTCATAAATATGCAAATCAAATTCATAAATACACAAAACACAATTCATAAATATGCAAATATGATTCATATAAACGCAAAACTCAATTAATTAATATGCAAATCCTATTCGTTAATTCAAAACACAATTTATAAATACGCAATCTAAATTCGTAAATACACAACACAATTCATAAATCTGCAAATCTGATTTGTAAATACACGAAACACAATTCGTTAATATGCAAATCCAATTTAGTAAATGCAAAACAATTCATAAATATTCAAATCCAATTTAGTAAATTCAACACAATTTGTAAATATGCAAAACACAATTCATAAATATGCAAATCTAATTCGTGAATTCAAAACACAATTTATAAATACGTAAATCTGATTTGTAAATAGACAAAACCCAATTCATAAATGCGCAAATCCAATTCGTAAATTCAAAACACAATTCATACACATCCAATTCAGTTGAGGAAATATTTATGATTTACTTGTGAATTCACAAATTGTGTTTTGAATTTACAAATTGGATTTTGTAAATGTGAAATGTGCTGTGTATGTATGAGTTTTATTTTTGCTAATATATTATGATATATTGATATAACTGACCAGTACTATTAGCTATTTTGCATAAAAGCATCATTTAAATGACATATTTTGCAAAACTCTGACAAATGTATTTAAATAACCAAAATATGTAGAACTGAAGTGTGACTTTACTTGATATATTACATGATAATATTAACTTACCATGCTATATATTAATATCACATTAATAAATAGAGCATAGAATAAGTCGTAACGAAAAAAAAGGTCTCCCAATTCTGCTGCTTTGTGTGGGCCTACAAAATATACAGAGGTACTTCACTCATGACAACTCCTGCAATAGTTTGGTGTGTTAATGGGTATGATATATATTAATGTACTTGATCTTGGCAGACTAGATCGGTTTCTGCTGTTTATCACCGCTGCTGCAGAGCAAGTGCAAAGACCTGCTACTGTCAATCCAGCAGACACACTTAGTTAAAAATAGCATGAAGTAAGTCAAAGCGTTAGTGATGCACTGGAATAAATATTCTGGGCCAAAACTGAAGTCAGGATGCAATTGGCTGAAACTTAAGTGATTTGTAATTATGTATTATTTTATTAAAAATAAATATAACATATTTGTAAAACCTTTTAAATATAACAACTTGAATTAGACTGATTAAAAAAAATACAACCTAATAATAAAATATAGCCACATTTTATTGAGTGAATGGGTTGAGAGGTATAATTTCACCAGCATTGCAATGACATTACTGCTAATGCAAGCAGTAAGAACAAGTATTGTACATAGAAACATGCATTATTTGAGCTTTTCTGGTGAGCATGTTCAGTCCATGCATATAAATATACATGAGTGAAATATCCACAGAGCAGAATATTGCGATATCGTAACCATGGTGCAAGTTGATGGTGCTTTAGTGGCCACAGCAATAAACTTCCTTGTGCGTCACAAGCCATTGAAATGAATGGGTTTTTTAGTGCAGTGCAGCACTTTCTGTGTCAGGTGTGAAAGTCGCTTCACAGTGAAAACAGCTGAAACCAGTGCACTGAACACTGGCTTACAGTACGGCACAGCATAGTCCTTTTTCAGCTCATATTTTCGGCAGTTTTTCTCTTTTAAGCATCCCTATTAAGCATATCTGCACAAGTGGAGCTGGAGGAGGTCGAGGGTTTCAGAAGAACTCTGAAGCTACAATGCCAGCTTTCAGCGAACACTGAACCTGATTATTTATACCAGTTGAGCATGCAAGCTGATTTGCTTCTGATTTACCAGTAAGCAATCAGCTTGTACCATGTATTGAATGATATCATAACCGGAATGTTGCTTTAAAGGGGAGCTATTATGCGAAAATCCCTTTTTAAGGGGTTTAAACATACTGTATAACCAGCTTCTAATGGTAAAAATTTATTAAAGTTATTGTTTATAATCAGACTTGATAGAAAGAGGGGAAAGGCCCACCCACTATTGACCATCTCTCCCTCATTAGCATAAACAGCCCTGAATGGGAAGAAGCCATCCACCATTAGAGTTTTACTGCCACTATGCTGATACACAGGCATTTATAGCTCCTCCCTCTTCTGAAAAGAGCACAATCTCATTTGAATTTAAAGCGACAGTCACCAAAACGCCACAATTAGGCTTAAAGTCTAAAAGGGTCAGTTTCAGAGAGTTAGAACACATTATTTATGCAGTGTTTTGAGTTCACACACACTCTAGGGACATCAGAGACTTATTTTACATCTTGTAAAAAGGAGCACAATAGGTGCCCTTTAAAGACCTTCAAGCCCATGCTATAGAACATCATGACTAAAAATAACTTCTCCTCATGAAATATTCATCGTCTTTTCCCTCTTTTTTCACAAACACAGGTGGAAGTGTGATCCTTTATGCAGGATCGACGGGAAGTGCCAGTCCCAGTCCAGGTAGTCCTTCCAGCGGCTATCAGACCCAATCTCCATCCTCTCAGCCCTCGTCTCCAGAGGAGGTGTCCTTCACTGAGCTCGGAGCCCTTAAAAAGCATTCATCTGGAGGCAATGGGGGAAACAAATTGGTCTTCCAGTTTCCAGAAGTAAGCAGTGCTAACACTGTCAATGCGGTTACGCCAACCGTAACTTCATCAGGACAAAACTCCTACTCGCACCCAATGGTTGGCAGACGACCAACTGGTTTCACAGGCACATTTACCAGTGAGTATCACCACACTTTAAATCTTTTTCATGCAGGTTTTTAAAAATTGCTGCATTTAAAGGGATAGTTCATCCAAAACTGAAAATTGATTCATGATTTACTCATTTTTAATACCACACAATGAAATTTAAGACCAATGGTTCGAGTCCCGGCTGGGCCAGTTAGTATTTCTGTATGGAGTTTGCATGTTCACGTGTTGGCGTGGGTTTCCTCGGTGCTCCGGTTTCCCTCACAGTCCAAACACATGCGCTATAGGGGAATTGATGAACTAAATTGGCCGTAGTGTATGGGTGTGTGTGTGAATGAGAAAGTGTATGGGTGTTTCCCAGTACTGGGTTGCAGTTGAAAGGGCATCCGCTGCATAAAACATATGCTGGAATAGTTGGCGGTTCATTCCGATGTTTATTAAGCCAACAGAATATGAATGAATGAATAATGAATGAATAAAAATCCTACATCAGTTCGACTGAACTGCATTAACAACATTAGCATAACATAATTTTCCGATGTCGATAGCTTATACCTATTATTAAATTAAATATAACAATATTTTATAGGTATATTATTGTTTTATAGATGCTTATTTTCGGATTTAGTTTGTTCTTGTTCTGGTAAAGCATTTGCTGACAACTGTGTTTGAGTTTCTTCTGTTCAGCACAAAAAAATGTTGGAAGCCTGTAACCATTGACTTCCGTAGTATTTGATTTTAATACTATAGACGTCAATGGATTCAGCTTTCGTCAAAATATCACAGAAGAAAAGAAACTGAAAGGATTGGAACCACTTAGTGATATGAATCAACGAATCTTAGATGTGAACAATGATTCATCTCGGAGTGATTCGTTCAATAGCACATTCGCACATTGCACAGGTGGACGAGAAGATTAGTTCATTTTCGAGTCTTCTACTGTGGTTGAGTCGTTCGTCACATGACAGACAGAATCCAATCATTCATTCATTATCTTTTTCGGCTTAGTCACTTTATTAATCTGGGGTCGCCACAGCGGAATGAACCGCCAACTTATCCAGCATATGTTTTACGCGGGGAATGCCCTTCCAGCTGCAACCCATCACTGCGAAACACTATGAGTCTGTCCCCTTAAACCACTCGGCCAGAATCCAATCATATGATCCAATCAGATCCATTAATCTCCTTAGTCCTCATTCGTCTTTTTATATGCGGTCACATGGCGAATGAACGAATCAAAAACTTAAAGACGAAAGGTGAACTAATTACGAACTCAGACTAGAAGAGCTTGGCAAATTGAATCAAATGGATCGAAAAAAGATTCGTTCATCTGGCTGAATGCGACTCAAAGGTCAAAGTCGGTAAAATGATTCGATCACTAGAACCACTTGAGTAAACATTGAGTACATTTTTTGGGTGAACGATCCCTTTAAGCACTACGACATTAGCCACTGCTAACACATTGTTGTCCATCTGTGTTACTAGAAACTGGAGGTATGGTGTTGCTTTGCAAAGTATGCGGGGATATTGCATCAGGATTTCACTATGGTGTCCATGCGTGTGAAGGATGCAAGGTGAGGACACACACACACACACACTGCTCACTCATAAAATCAAAATGCATAACCGATGTGCTTATAATGTCGGTGTCAGACTGATGTCGCCATTGACTTGTGCCTGAGGTTTTACTCACACAATCACACACGCACACACAGAGATTCACTGTGATCTTGTGTTATCCTCAGGGCTTCTTCCGCCGCAGCATCCAGCAGAACATCCATTATAAGATGTGTGTGAAGAATGAAAACTGTCTGATCATGAGGATGAACCGCAATCGCTGCCAGCACTGTCGCTTTAAGAAGTGCCTGTCCGTCGGCATGTCCAGAGATGGTAAATATACAACATTATTACTCCTGGTACAATGCAAAAAAACACGATTTACTTAGTGTTGTGGTCCAAATATATCTAAAAAAATCTGAAATCTAGAAGGATTTTCATGACAAGTTAAAAGTATTTAGTTTTTAGAAAAAAAATTCATCAAAATTAAGTGAGTTTCTCAAAATAACCTGCCAAAAATAATATAAAAACAGGTTTATTTTGCTTCTTTGAATAAAAATCTTGCTTAATTTTCAATTTATTCCTCAAAACAAGACATTTTTTTTTATTTGTCCAGTGTATGATTACACTCACCGGCCACTTTATTAGGTACACCTTACTAGTCTTGGGTTGGACCCCCTTTTGCCTTCAGACCTGCCTTAATCCTTCATGGCGTAGATTCAACAAGATACTAGAAATATTCCTCAGAGATTTTGCTCCATATTGACATGATAGCATCACGTGGTTGCTGCAGATTTGTCGGCTGCACATCCATGATGCCAATCTCCCGTTCCACCACATCCCAAAGGTGCTCTATTGGATTGAGCTCTGGTGACTGTGGAGGCCATTTGAGTACAGTGAACTCATTGTCATGCTCAAGAAACCAGTCTGACACTGACACGATGCTCAGTTGGTACTAATGGGCCCAAAGTGTGCCAAGAGAATATCCCCCACACCATTACACCACCACCACCAGCCTGAAGCATTGATACAAGGCAGGATGGATTCATGCTTTCATGGTGTTGACGCCAAATTCTGACCCGACCATCCAAATGTGGCAGAAGAAATGGAGACTTCTGCAGACCTCGGTTGTAACGAGTGATAATTTGAGTTACTGTTGCCTTTCTATCAGCTGGAACCAGTCTGGACATTCTCCTCTAAAGGCATTTGCGCTCACACTGCCGCTCACTAGATATTTCCTCTTTTTCTGACCATTCTCTGTAAACCCTAGAGATGGTTGTGTGGAAAAATCCCAGTAGATCAGCAGTTTCTGAAATACTCAGACCAGCCCGTCTGGCACCAACAACCATGCCACGTTCAAAGTCACTTAAATCCCCTTTCTTCCCCATTCTGATGCTCGCTTTGAACTGCAGCAGATCATCTTGATCATGTCTACATGCCTAAATGCATTGAGTTGCTGCCATGTGATTGGCTAATTTTAAATTTGCGTTAACAAGCAGTTGGACAGGTGTACCTAATAAAGTGGCCGGTTAGTGTACATTAAGAAGCAGTTTTACTACACATGCTTTTTCAAAATAATCTGCTAGTGGAGTAATCAAAACAATGATAAACAAGTTTCTTTACTTAATTTTAGTTTTTTATTTTCTGAAAACAAGACAGATGTTTACTTGTTTAGAAAAATGTTTCCTGATTTAAGAGTTGTTTAGACATTTGGGCTCAAATATGAAACAAGACAAAAAATTATTATTATTACACATGCTTGGTGTTAGGAATGCTGTTGGGTCAGTAAACAAACACCTTTCGACCACTCAGCACTCCCCGAACTGCGCATCTCCAACATACTTTCATTTCTCGGTTTTATTTTCTCGACCCGACATCCACCATCTGCTCTGTACTGTTTGCAGCGATGCCTTACACCCTGTTCTGACAGTTCCCTCACAGCGCTGATTTATTAGTGCGGGTACTCCGAAATCCCACAAGTCATCACTCACTGTAAAAACTGCAGCAAATCAGGTTAATTTGGGGAATTGGGGACACAAATGGCCCGAGTACACCTAGTACACTGCAGTTTAATGTGTTTCCAGGTCTTCGTTTGCAGGATTAATTAAGATCTAAACGCTAGCTGGGATTTAATAAAGTGCTTTGTCGATCTAAGCCCTTTATTTCAATTGAAACCCAAGCTAAAATATCTCTTCGGTTTTGTCCTCTAGCACACTTTGCCCAAGCGTCGTCTCTGGGGAGCCCTGTAAACTGGGCTGATAATAAATCATATTTTCTGGGGCTAGTGTACATATTTAGGTGACCTAAAAAGCGGGAAAGTAAAGTGATATGCACCATCATATTTCAACGTCACACGATGACCTTATTTTTTTGTTCCCTTGTAGCCATGCTTGCTGTAATTACACTCGATTTCCAATTAATTTAAGAGATATACTGTTTAAGGACAGCTACTGATTTCTCCTTTTAGGGTATTTTTTAAAAAGCACAAAGCTAATACTGTACATCGCATTAGATACAATGCATTATGTCATAGCACTTGTCACCTGAAACCTTGACATCTTCCTTTACTCCTTCACGTGATAGTTGGTGACATAAAACACCTCTAAACACACACACACACACAAACAAAAGTCTTCTTATATTACAGAACTAAAGGTCTGGTTGAGCAACTCCAGTGTTATGGATGTTTTGCAGTCTCTTTATATTTTCCAACACAACTAGTTAAAAATCAGTATTATAAAAACATCAATCTGTAAATTGGTTTTACATTTTAAATGAGGGAAATAAACAGGCGTTATGCATGTGACCAAAATTGTATGCACATTTACAGTACACAACTTAGTTTGCTGAAATTATGTGAATTAACTGAAGTAATACTAATCAAAAAGAGGATGAGATTGGCTCTCTAAATAATAATAATAATAATAATAATAATTTTTGGATTTTCAGAGGAAAAAGCTTTGTTGTGTATGTGACATCTCTCTGTTATGTATGACATGTCACACATTTGCACTTGTTTGACTTTAATAAATCAAATCAAACAGTTTAAAACATCGACCGAGAATATTTTGAGTCTTTCATCATTACTTTAAAATCTACACAAACAATTTACAAAGCTATATTTTGCTTTATTTTAATACATGGCAAGGTTGACATTTGCAGTTATATGTGATTTAAACAAAATAAAAAGGGAAGATGAGATTTGACTTTCTATAGAATAACAATAATAATAATAATAATAATAATAATATTTTTTGCATTTAAGAGGAAAAAGCTTTGTTGTGTATGTGACATCTCTCCGTTATGTATGTGACGTCACACATTTGCACTGGTTTGACTTTAATAAATCAAATAAAAACATTGACGGAGACCATTTTGAGACTTTTTACATTACTCTAAAATCTAGACAAACCATTTACAAGGGCTTTCGCAATATTTCGCTTAATTTTTTTACATGGCAAGGTTGACATTTTCAGTTTTATGTGAATTAAACTAAATAAAAGGGAGAATAATATTTGGCACTATAGAATAACAACAATAATAATTTTTTGCATTTAAGAGGTAAAAGCTTTGTCATGTATGTGACATCATTAGGGCTGTGCGATTTGGGGAAAATATCTAATTGGGATTATTTTTGGACAGATATTGCGATTTAGATTTGATTTGCTTCAGCTCAATAATCTGTACTGAAAAGATATCAACTTATATTAGCAAACAACTCTGAAATTGTACTTTGCTTGCTACTAGGTGCTTTTTTAGGTGCTGGTTGTTGTATTTCCTCATGCCGTGGCAACAATTCTGCGACAGCTCTTACAAAAGACCTGGTTTTGTTTTGGTGTCTCTGACTTTGAAACCAAGATATTCCCATATTACCGACGTGCTGTTTTATCTAATAATAGCTTTGATATTAATTTGTCTATTAATGCTTCTGAAGCAGCAGACGCCATCATCACACTCATCCACGCTCTCCTGTTTGTTTTTTTATTGTGGATGTTCCACATAGTTCGGTTGTACAATTCTGACTGGGCTGAATGAAAGCTTACTCACTCAGTTGGCTAGTAAGACAGCAGTCACACATTTGGTCTCGGTGGGGGAAGTTAAATAATATATATTTTTATCGCAGCCGCTTGCGATCACAATGTTTCAAATCGCGATTGCGATTCGATTTCGGTTTATCGCACAGCCCTACACATCATATTTCGCTTTGTTTTAATACGTGGCAAGGTTACGCTTGTGTTTGCAGTTTAACTGAAGGCATTTCTCATTGCTCAACAACTGGTGCTTCTTATCGATCCTGTTTATCACCATATCACGTTCCTTTGCCCTACAACATTTCACCGCTAACTAATCAACCGTCTTCTCTTCACCTTTAACCTGCTAACCCTTTACCTCATGCCGGTGTTTATTTCACCTGCTGCCATTTACTCCATCACTCAATGACATCACCTCTGCTTGGGTCGACCCACTGACCCACTTCCCAATGGGTTAGAGACAGAAGGATGGGGGAGGGGTATAATACAGTAGTAGAGTCTATAAATAGCTTTGAGAGTAGGGGAGATGCGGGACGCATGAGAGAAATAAGCTTTGCAGAGCATCTATAATCTCCTATGAAGGATCATATGATTTGACTGGTCAATATAGTCGTCTTACTGCCAAAATGCATCATTTAGAGGAGTAAAACAAAGTGGTAAATGTAAATTCAAGGTTATTTGGATAGAGCTTTTCATAATAATTACTGTTTTAAAGCAGCTTTACGTGCACATCATTGCATCAGAATCAAATTCAGAAAAGTGAAGGTTATTAGTTACCTTAACTTTATTAGTTACTTAGTTAATTAACTAGTGACTAATAGATTTTAACAGTTAAAAGTTATTATATATAACATAATACATAGTTAACCTGCAGTTATATAGTATATAGGTGAGGTCTACATGTTCAATGAAGTGTATTTGTGTATTAAGTGTGTTGTCCTCATGTAAATGTATTGATGTAAATGTATAAACATGTAACGTGTGATTGTAAACGAAAACAGGATGTATATATCCATGCAAAGCATTTATAAAGGCTTTAAAATTAGGAATAACAGTCTGATCTCATTAGGAAATGTAGCTACTTTTCATTTTGTCAGGTTAGTGGCTAATTTGTACTAATTCAAAGTCACCCCTAAACACCAAACCCCACCCCTAAACCCAACCGTCATTGGGGGATTAGCAAATCGTACTAAATTGTACAAATGAGACACGAATTAGCCAATAAATCAAAAAGTTACAATTTGTCGTGAGATAGCGGTGATAGTCTTAAAGTGTAATAGACGTCAGCAAAGTCCAGTTGCAACCAAAAGCATGTATTTGCGTATTTGAACAATGAACGTACTCTAATAGGGTCGTCACGATACTGGAAATCGGTACCAGTTGGTACTTAAGTTTTAAAAACGTCTATTTCCCATGAACATTTGAGTGCTGATTTGCTATTGGGTTCACGTGCTCAACAGAAACGATTGTGATTGGTTGTGAAGCTCATCAGTTCACCGAACTCACCGAATCTGCAGCTATGGTGACACATAGGTGTTTATTGCTCCGCCCTCTTTTGAAAAAAGCACAATCTCATTTGCATTTAAAGCAACAGTCAACCAAAACGCCACAATTAGATCACAGTCAGGGTCAGTTTTAAAGAGTTATAAAACGTTATTTGTGTGGTATTTTGTGCTGAAACTTCACATCTAGGGACATCCAAGACTTTATCTTGCAATAAATTGCATAGTATAATAGATGCCATTTAAAGACTTAGTACAACATGGCCACAGATTAAAGGTTGTGGGAACAAATATCTTTACTACCATAATTTTTTCTTTAGCGTAGCACATTGCAAATGTTCAAAATGATGCATACTGGTAATTTAGTGTACACATGATGGACTGATCTACATGATAACCACATACCACAGCCTACAGCACACCTCATTGCTTTATTATAAAGCTGAAAACAGTTGCATTCCACATCTATTTGTATAATATATTACCTTTCGATTGCATATAGTGATATTTATATCCCTGCTTTCTTCTAGCTGTGCGATTTGGACGTATCCCGAAGCGCGAGAAGCAGCGGCTGCTAGACGAAATGCAGAGTTACATGAACAGCCTTAATGAATCAGCATCTATGGACATCGGCTGTACAACACCCACCGAGACCCCCAGCAGCCCTGAGGATGGCCAATCAGAAGAGTCCATTGGCGTGATCTCGCAAGCTTATCGCAACATCTTCGTCAACGGAGAAAAGTTGCAAGTGAAAGTTGACGAAGACAATAACCTCAATAATAACAACAATGCATCTTCCTTCCGGCACAATCCCATGCAAGAGTCCGGCTACACCCAGTCTCACCCTCAGCCAAATATCTCAGCCCAAGAACATTCAGTCCATTCCACAACCAGCTGCCTCGCCCAATCCAGATGTCCGGTCGCCAACCAAAACAACAAACCCACATCTCAGGTTTTGGACAACAGTCACTATAACTTCCCACAGTCCTCAAGTCCCAGCCAGGGAACAACACCAACTCAAAGCTATCCCACTAAACACAACAGCTATTCCACTCAGACGCAGTCTTGTCCTTGGAGATTGAGTCCTGGTGCTAAAGTTCTGGTAGGTTTTCATGATTTTTTGCTGCTAAACCAACAACTCAGTGTACTAATCATGTGCTGATAATCAATAACTCTATTATTACATTTCAAATCAAAAGCTTTAGGCCTTAAAAAGTCTTAAATTCACTGAAACGATGACTCGTAGGTCTTAGATCATTTTAAATTGGGTCTTAATTTTCCGATGTCCATGTAAATTTATTTATATTTAGTGTATTATATTTTTTAAAGCTTGTCAATTTTAAAAAAAGAAAATCTGCAACATATTTGCATAAGCCTGCAGTGAACTAATTGTCTTTCTGTGTTTCTCCAGGCCTGTCCTCTGAACGCATGTCCCGTTTCCTCAGCCAGTCACTCCAGCCAGCAGGTCTGGGAGAGTTTCTCGCAGTGCTTCACTCCCGCTGTTAAAGAAGTGGTTGAATTTGCCAAGAGCATACCAGGGTTTCAGGCCCTGAGTCAACATGATCAGGTCATGCTGCTGAAGGCGGGAACCTTTCAGGTGAGAAACGACCCAGTCAGATCACTTATGACTCAATTTTCTTAGCCTTGATTTATTTGATTGAAGAAACACTCCACTTTTGTTTTTGAAAATAGGCTCATTATACAGCTCCCCTAGAGTTCAACTCTTGAGTTTTACCATTTTTGAATCCATTCAGCCGATCTCCGGGTCTAAGGAAAATGTTTAGCTTAGCTTAGCATAAATCATTGAATCAGATTAGACCATTAGCATGTCATTTTTAAATAATTGAAGAATTTCGATGATTTTGGCTTATATTGATGGACTCTAGTTGATTTTCAGTCACTGCATAATATTGTTGCTTATGTCAGCAAAGTTCCTTGATTATTAAGCCAGAATGGGAGTATAGTTCCTACAGCCATGTTAGCCTCGAAAATAACAACATTTAATTTTTTTCTGTCAGTCTTTGCACAATATGTAACTACAAAAGAGTCACTCTTTAAAATTAAATAGGAAAATGAGTCATTAGTAGGGCCAGACGGAATCTGCGGACATTTTTTGCAATTTCTGCGGAGAATATTGGTACAAATCTGCAGATTTCTGCGGAATTATTTTGGGAGTCTCATAACTAAAACCTTAATATGTGAAATATGTGTAATTTAAAAACTGAATAAATTCAGATTTACACACATTTACTCAAGTAAATAAACAGAATTAATGACGGGCTAAAAATCTGCGGAAAATCTGCGGAATTCTGCGCGCGCAGATTCTGTGTGGGCCTAGTCATTAGCGAGATGCTAATGGTCTAATTTGATTCAATGATTTATGCTAAGCTAAGCTAAACGTGCTCCAGCTTAGTTTAGCATACATTATTGGATCAGATTAAACCATTAGCATTAGTTTCGATAATTTTTGGTTATATTGACGAAAGCTAGCTGATTTTCAGGCACTGCATAATATCATTGCTCTTGCAGGAGTCATGGCACATCAGAAAAAGTTCTTTGATTATTACACCAGAATGGGAGTATAGTTCCTATAGCCATATTGACCTAGAAAATAGCAACATTTTGTGTCAGTCTTAGTATAGTATGTATTTACAAAACAGTCAAGCTTTAAATTATTGAAACTCGTTGTTTATTTTAAAGCGAGATGCTAATGGTCTAATCGGATTCAATGATTTATGCTAAGCTAAGCTAAACGTACTCCTGTCAGTCGCAGAGATGTGCTGAATGGATTCACAAATGGTAATTCTCAACTGTTTAACTCTAGGGGAGTTGAACAATTAGCATATTATTAGCAAAAGTGGAGTGTTCCTTTAAGAAGCTACAAATTGAGAACGTTTATCCCTGTTGAAAAATCTAGCATTGACGTTCACCGGCGTTGACCAGTTGCACCAGTTCAGCTTTACATGACTATGCACGTCCACCAGCATAAACAGCACACAATTCATGCTGGTTTGCGTGGAATTTTCCAATAGGGATGATCATAGAAAGCAGATTCTGACACATTTCTGTGAATTTAGTGATTCATTTCAAGGAATCGGTTAAAAACAACAGAAGCTTCTTTATTTTATTAGCCAGGCTGGATTATGTCTTGAAGGCTCAATCCTTTCCCTGAATCCATTTCTAGTGTACCCTCTAGAGAGAGAGAGAGAGAGCTTTGAATGGATGGGACAAAACATCCAATCTTGCGCAATATGCTTCATAAAAAAAGTGTCTTTTTACATGTACTCTTCGAAATGCTTCATTTCAAAGTGTACAGTCTTGAACACTTCCGTTTGGAAAAACCCTCACTACAAAGTGCCCTTTGAAGGGTGACTTATACCATTTGAAATGCAGCACTATTTGCATCATTTCAATGTACTTCATCAAGCAACATAGTCATGTTTTTAACAAAAATGTCTTAGTGCACTTTTCTAGAAGCAAGGAAGTTTTTTCTCTTGAAGAGCACTAAAATGAATGTAGTGGCTGACATATGATTGTGAAGGTGCTTAGTTTGGTTCAATTTTATGAATTGGTTCCAATATCATTTAATCCAATGAGTTATTGCAAAGTGGATTACATCAACAGGTGCCAGCATTCTGCTAAATATCTTCTTTTGAATTCAACAAAATAAAAAAACGTAATACGGTCATTTTCATCTTTGAGTGAACTATCCCTCTAAAAGGAGACCTATTACGCAAAAATCACCTTTATAAGGGGTTTAAATACAGTTGTGTGACTATAACCAACTCTTAATGATAGAAATGCTCAAACGTCATTTAATCCAATGGGTTATTGCATAGTGCTTTAGACAGCCGAATCTGATCAGTTTATTTAACATCATTTTTTGTCTTCATTGTAGGTTCTGATGGTGAGATTCTGCTCGTTGTTTAATGCTAAGGAACGCACTGTAACATTCCTGAACGGTCAAACGTACCCGTTGTCATACCTGCGAGTGCTGGGCATGGGAAACCTCCTGGATGCCATGTTTGAGTTCAGTGAGAAGCTGGGCAGCATGGGTCTGGAGGCCGACGAAATGGCACTCTTCATGGCTGTGGTGCTGGTTTCTGCAGGTACGTTCAGTTCCAACTGAGGGAATCATCACATGCAAGTACATTAGGGTTGCAGGATATTGTAAAAAACTGACATTGCAATATTTTATTTATACAAATTGCAACAGATGATATGAACAGCTTTAATCGTAAACAAGTCATCATTTCAGATCTAATGGGATGATTTTGTAGCTACACACTCTAGGGACATCAGACTTATTTTACATCTTGTAAAAAGGGGTCTAATAGGGTTAAGGAACACATTTACATTGCATTCATCAAAAGAGAAACAGTGTTCCTCACCAGTGATTTTACTCTGCTCCAGATCGCTCAGGTATATCAGACATGGGGGCCGTGGAGCAGCTCCAGGAGGATTTAATAGGAGCTCTTCGGGCTCTCATCACCCGCAGAAGGCCAGAAGACAGCTCGCTCTTCCCCAAACTCCTGCTGCGTCTGCCCGACCTGCGAACCCTCAACAACCAGCACTCCGAGAAGCTCCTCGCTTTCCACATCGACCCCTGAACGACACACAGAGACACAAAAACCAGGGTGCTTTTCTTGTACAAACAAAGCCATGCAGAATAATTCAGGAGGACTTTGACCAGCGCTTTGATGAAATGGACATTTTTATTCAGATTTATGAAGAAACACGGAGCTGATGCTGGACATTTGGACTCATCTTTCAGACATTTGAAGAGATTATCGGGGTGTTATAAATATTGTTCTCACTCCAGATGCTATGCATTATTATTATTATTGTTCAACACATTGTCAGATACAGTTGAAGTCAAAAGTTATTCGCCCTCCAGTGAATTTGTTTTCCTTTTTCAAATATTTCCCAAATGATTTATAACAGTTTTTCACAGTATTTCCTATATTTTTTCTTCTGGAGAAAGTCTTATTTATTTTATTTCAGCTACAATAAAAGCAACTTTTATTTTTTTTAATGTCAATATTATTAAGCAATATTTGTTTTGATTGTCGACAGAGCAAACCAGTTATACAATGACTTGCCTAATTACCCTAACTTTACCCTAATTAAGCCTTTAAATGTCACTTTAAGCTGAATACTAGTATACTGAAAAATATCTAGTCCAATATTACGTGCTGTCATCATGGCAAAGAGAAAAGAAATCAGTCATTAGAAATGAGTTATCTTTATTTTCTTTCCATTAAACAGACATTGGGGAGTAAAATCTACAGGAGGGCTAATAACTCTGACTGTATACTTAGTCGTCAGCTACTCAACCGAATAATCTCATCGAGCACATTCTTATATCTCTTCGTGGACCTTTATGTATATTGTTTAACACAGGCAGTCAAAGCTGTGGTTGTAAAAACATGTATTATAATTGAAATGTATGATAGTTTCTTATAAGAGCGTAGTACATATTGTGTGTGATATTAATATCATGACTGTTTAAACGAAGAACGGACTGCTTGTCTTGTATTTAAACTGTAATTTACAGCTGCTCTGCATGGATGTGTTTTATTCTGCATTCAGAACTCGTCTTTTGTTATCGGACGACGTTTGGACTTGGCCATTTCATCACACATTCGTTTCATGTGCATCAAAATGTATATTTGGTAAATGTATGTATTATGTTGATCTTTTCTTTACCATAGAGAGATTGCAGATTATGATGATGATATTAAAAGATTACCTTTGAATATTTTGCAATGTTTTTATGTGCGAATATATACTGCATCCACATCACGTTCCTGCACACATAGGCTGGTGCTGATGCTGCACAATGGTTTCCTAGCAACAGGCCGTGGCAGCAGCATGTGTGGAGCTGATGTATGTATGTGATCAATGCAGAGAGCTGCGCCTTCATTTAAATAATGGCTTCAGATGGGGAGGACAATCTGTGTCTGGTTTCATACATTTTATTCTTTTTAATTAACAAATTAAAGACTGAATCACCACACCGCCTCACAGTACAGCATAGTAATGTAGCAGATATAATCAGTGTAGAGCAACACCTTCAGTCTATATATATATCAGAGAAAAATTCTTCCAATGTATAATAGGGGAATAGTAATCAAATAAACATGTCACTGATGAAGCAAAATGCTGAGATTATTAATTTGGTGGAACCTCATTGCTATAAAAGACAGAAAAAAAAACATATATAAATACACACACACTCACTGGCCACTTTATTAGGTACACCTTACTAGTACCAGGTTAGACCCCTTTTGCCTTCAGAACTGCCTTAATCCTTCATGACATAGATTTGAGCTCTGGTGACTGTGGAGGCCATTTGAGTAGTGAACTTATTGTCATGCTCAAGAAACAAGTCTGAGATGATTCACGCTTTATGACATGGTGCGTTATCCTGCTGGAAGTAGCCATCAGCAGATGGAGACACTGTGGTCATAAAGGGATGGACATGGTCAGCAACAATACTCAGGTAGGCTGTGGCGTTGACACGATGCTCAACTGGTACTAATGGGCTCAAAGTGTGCCAAGAAAATCTCCCCCACACCATTACACCACCACCACCAGCCTGAACCGTTGATACAAGGCAGGATGGATCCATGCTTTTATGTTGTTGATGCCAAATTCTGACCCGACCATCCGAATGTCACAGCGGAAATGGAGACTCATCAGACCAGGCAACGTTTCTCCAATCTTCTATTGCCCAGTTTTGGTGAGCCTGTGTGAATTGTAGCCTCAGTTTCCTGTTCTTAGCTGACAGGAGTGGCACCCGGTGTGGTCTTCTGCTGCTGTAGCCCATCCGCCTCAAGGTTAGACGTGTTGTGTGTTCAGAGATGCTCTTCTGCAGACCTCGGTTGTAACGAGTGCTTATTTGAGTTACTGTTGCCTTGTCTGGCCATTCTCCTCTGACCTCTAGCAACGTGTTGCTGTAAACCTGTAACCATTGACTTCCACAGTAGGAAAAACAAACAGCCTACTATGGAAGTCAATGGTTACAGATTTCCAACATTTTTCAAAATATCTTCTTTAATGTTTAACAGAAGAAAGACACTCATAAAAGTTTTAAACAAGTAAAGGGTGAGTGATTACATGATTACAGAATGTTCATTTTTGTGTGAACTGTCCCTTTAAATCTCCTTTCTGATATCTGAATCTCCTTTCTTTCAGTTTGAACAATGCATCGGGTAGCTGCAACAGCAAAAGCATGAGAGTTTTAAATCAATTACTAGAATGCACCTGTTATTCATTTAATATCCACAACTCTAGATTACGTGAAAAAAACGGATGTTGAATATATGGGTTTATATGTATAGCACGTGCGCCCTCTTGAGGTTGGTGCGCCATATAACAGTTAAATGGAGTAACAATAAATAAATGAAGAGTGAACATAACAGAGACAGTTCACCTAAAATATGCTGTAGAAATAGAAATACTATATACGTGTGTGCGCGCGTGTGTGTAAATATTTTTCTGTACTATATTTTGTATATGTACAGTATGTGTGTGCATTTCTACATACATTCATTTATTCATTTATTTATTTTTCTTTCGGCTTAGTTCCTTTGTTCATCAAGGGTCGCCACAGTAGAATGAACCACCAACTTATTCAGCATATGTTTTACACAGCGGATGCCCTTTCAGCCGCAAACAAGCACTGGGAAACACCCATACACATTCACACTCATACACTACGGCCAATTTAGTTCATCAATTCCCCTATAGCGCATGTGTTTGGACTGTGGGGGAAACCCGGAGCACTCAGAGGAAACCCACGCCAACACGGGGAGAACATGCAAACTCCACACAGAAACACCAACTGAACCTGCCGGGACTCGAACCAGCGGCCTTCTTGCTGTGAGTGTGAGGTGACAGTGCTAACCACTGAGCCACGATGTCGCCACTTCTACATACATATATACATAAATATAGAAATTTTACACACACACACACACACACACACACACACACACACACACACACACACACACACACACACACACACACACACACACACACACACACACACACACACACACACACACACATATATATATATATATACATACACACTCACACAATACACACACATATACATACATTATATATGTATATGTATAATAAAAATGCAAACTTTTACCTGGCATGCGACTAATCTTTGCACTAGACGTTATTACAAGGAAGGTTTTACTATACTGAAATCAGGAGATAAGAAGGAGAGCAGCGCCCTCTACTGACAACACTAACACATTACCGAGATTAAATGACAAAAACAACATATAAACTTATATACCAATCTATAAATACTCAGATGTGTGATGTGCTTTCTATTCATGCAGCACATATAAATAAACGCACAGTGGCCTGCTGACATGGAGGCTTCCAGACACTCTGAAAATAAACCCTTAAAGCCTTTACATTCTTAACACAGCTGATTACCACCATTACAAAACCAGCCTTACAAAAGACATGATGATGTCACCAGTTCAGGAGATCCCTGTCACATGACCTGCTGACAGACTAAACACACACACACAGCTAAGAGACATCAGAACAGGACACCAAACAGTGTCGATGACGTCAACCATTTATAAGCATGTTTATGTTTACATGTAATTGATTTTATACAATATTGCAATAGGATAATTGGGAAAACAACTGACCAATCAGCAAAAGAGTAAAATGCATAATAGAAAAAATAAATAGAATTGTTGGTATAAAAGGCACAGTTGTTTCATGTGTATTTTAAAGGGCCATGAAACCCCCTGTCTCAGCAGGGTGTTTTCACACCTCTAGTTTGAAAAAAGTCAAGAAAAGTGGGCGTTTCCAGCTCCGTTTAGGTGGGAGTGTCAGGGGAGGGAAAGAGGGAAGGATATGCAAATATGGGAGTTTCTGTTTGGGCACGCAGACGCAGGGGAGAAAGACAGTAACTGTGTTTACATGGCCATCAGTAATCGAACTACTTGCCAAATGATTAATTTGTCGACTTTAACTGCAGTTTGGCATTTTCACTTTTTATTCAGGAACATTTCCTGCATGTTGCCTGTGACAAACGAGATATTGAAAGCGAGGAACTGCTGGAGAATGGAGTTTTAATCCAATGTTTGATACCGCACGGCGAATGGGAGAAAAAAAAATCCTCTGCATTTCTCGGTAACTTGGATGACTCGGTAGGTAGCGTCAGAAAGCCGTGTGTATATAGACTATATCCTGTCACAAAATGTGGCGAAAATCCTGCACGACGGGAAAAGTTTGATCATGTTTACATTTGGAGAGCAGCATTTACAGCGGATCTTTCAGTCTATAAAATTGGACTATAATATTGCAGTGATATTAACATACTGTAAACTTGGTAACTAAATCATTTTGTCTGAGGTATGTCTTTAAAAACTGAAAGAGCTCTGCTGACCACGAACTAACTTTGCAATCTGGGTAAAACAAAGGGTACTGCACTGCAAACACACTTACCATATCTGTAGACAGACAATCAAACTGGAGCTGTGTCTTTATTAAAAGGAGACGAGCGGCAAATCCGGATTTCACCATTTCCAGATGAGAAAAACTCTCAGGTAAAAAATGTTCCTTACAAACGCGTTTCTTTCGCGTGTCGCGTGCACTGTAATCCACACGTGAGTCCAGCAGCTCTCTCATAAAGGGAAAATGAAAACAAAACCTTGTTGCAGCACACCGACGACCCATGTCTCCAAATTCTTGTTCTTTCACTTGTTTTGGCAACACAACGTGGCGTCTCTCTGCCGTCTGTACAGTGTATACAGTCTCCAGAGCTATCATGCATATTAATGAAGTTACACGTCATACACAATAGAGCGCGCTGATTGGTTTGAAGCACGTCTTCTCATGAATTAATGCCGCACACTCAGATGCGTCAGAATGTCCTCGAAAAGATTTACCCCTAAGTATCTCATGACCGTGACGCAGCTTCAAAAATTTGTTTCAAACCGGAAGAACGAATTTGCTCAAAATAACGCAAAAACAACCAATTTTCACTTTTTAGTGCAATATATGTGTCCTAATAGTGTTTATAGCAGCGTGGGACACAGATATGACTGTCAACAGCTCAAAAAATGTGTTTTGGTGTTTCGTGACCCTTTAAATTACACTGTAATGAATGGCATTGTGATGAAAATATCCTTAAACATAAGAGTTAATGTTTTGGTGGATGATAACCAGGACCTTTTCCATCTAACTATCGATTTTTTTTAAGTGTACAGAAACATAAAACTTTAATTTTGGCAAAAAAAAAAAAAACTACAAAAAAAATTTAAATACATTGCATTTATAAATGAAAACAACTAAAGGCTTTTATCCCCCTTATTCCAACAAAACTTTTTATATTTTAATTCTCCATAAAGATTATTTTTTCATTTATTTATTTTCTTTTCGCCTTAGGGCGTACTCACACTATGCTATCCGAACCGTGCCCAGGCCCGCTTCACGGATCGTTTGAGAAGTGTGAGTGCTCTGAAGCGAGCTCGGGCATGGTTCAATTGGGCAGCCCTGGCCCGGTTGGAAGAGGTGGGCCTGAGCGCGGTTCACTTGGGCTCAGGCGCGGTACGTTTGCAGTGTGAGTGCAAGCGTGCCTAAACCCAAAACTGAAAGCGAGATGTGACTTTTAAGGGACGGTTTCATATGGATTAATTAATCATTCATACTGTTTAATGAACGCAATGAACATTGTACATTATTAAAGACGCAAACCCCTCACTGCACGACAGCTTCGCCTTCAGCAAACCTCCTAATTCCTGCAGCACGAGGACTTTATGATTGTTTATGAGCGTCAAAAGTGGCTGATCTGTTCAGCGAAATATTTGACTGCATGACACCGCATATCAAACGACTAAAATTATATAACTAAAGAAATCTCTACTGTGCTGAGCGAGAGCGCGTTCTGAACAGCGCATCATCAATGACGCAAGCATGCTCAGGCCAGAATGTAATGTGAGTGCGGGCCGTCAGGGAAGACAGGAGGAGGGACAAGCATGCTTTGGCCCAGTTCAAGGCAACGGTACATAGTGTGAGTACGCCCTAGTCCCTTTCTTCATCAGGGGTCGCCACAGTGCAATGAACCGTCAACTATTCCAGCATATGTTTTACACAGCTGATGCCCTTCCAGCTGCAACTTAGTACTGGGAAACACCCATACACACTCATTCACACACACACACACACACACACACACACACACACACACACACACACACACACACACACACACACACACACACTACGGCCAATTTAGCTTCCCCTATAGCGCATGTGTTTGGACTGTGGGGGAAACCGGAGCACCTGGAGGAAACCCACGCCAGCACGGGGAGAACATACAAACTCCACACAGAAATGCCAAATGGTCCAGCCGGGACTCCAACCACCGACCTTCTTGTTGTCAGGCCACAGTGCTAATCACTGAGCCGCCATGTCACATTAATATTATTTTTTTTCTCTCTATAATTGTTTCTAATTTCTCTCTGTATTAGGAAATACTCACATTTAGAAAATACTAGTAAATACTAGTATTTTCATATTATTCGTTCTGTCTATATAGTTTTACTTTAAAAAAATACATTTTTCATAGATTTTCATTTTTGTTATCATGTATATATTTAATGGATAATTTTACATTTTTAGAAATATCGACATTTTTGAAACAAGCCCTTATTGTCTCTCCACAGATTGATTCTTTCTATTTTTTTGCCGTTAACAATAATATTTGGATAAAATATGATATTTTTATAATTTTCCTTCTGTCAGATTTATGACAACATTTTAGCATTTTCAAAAATACTAATTTTATTGTCTCTCCTAAAACAAATTTTTCTTTCTATTTTTAGTTAAGGGCGTCACGGTGGCGCAGTGGGTAGCACGATCGCCGAAAGGAAAATGAATGAATGTATTTTTAGTTAATATTTTATTTTACATCGTCAAAACTACTTTTTGTTTTAAAGCTATAGTTTTGCAATTTTTGTTTCTCTGCATATTTTTTATCTCCCAAAGTACGCTAGTCAACAATCACTTTATAATAATAATACAAAATGTAAATAATAATAATAGTATTTATCAATATTATTATTATTACAAAAAATATATATATTATATTGGGGTGCCATGGTGGTATAAGTACTATATAGTGATATAAGCAGAATGCGAACTACAGGGAGGTTTGGAGGGGATTGGCCCCCCTAATTAACGCTTGGTCCACCCTGAAGAACATCAAAGCAAGATGTATACGAGTTCAGCCCATTAATAGTAAGATATAGCTTTCTCTGATTTATATCTTGAATATTAATAACTACAAAATGTATAACATAAATATACATTTGTTATTGCCCCCCCATAACGGGTCATACCATTGTGAATGCACAATTGTGCCAATCAATGCTAGGAAAAATATCACTCAACAGTCTGAAACTAGCAGTTCTAGAGCACCGAAAGACATCTTAAGTATTCACAAAACACGTTTCTTGTAAAATAGGTGTTTATATCCGCATGTAGCCTAAAAAAAAAGAAAAATAGACACATGAGTTGTATAGTTTGACCTAGAGTAACCTCTAAAATAGTCACTATTTTAATAGAGGTAAAGTTGGTTTTATATTCGGCTATTCAGACTTTCTCCTTAATAATACAATTTCATTAAAGTATTCTTTGCAAATTCTAAATAGAGAAATCACATTAGCAGCCAATGACTATCAAAGTACAACATTGTTTACAGTCAATTAGAGAGTGTTAATAATGTTTTGAAGTCATACTTATATGCTAATTCCAATTGAATATTCAAAGTAACATGGTAAACAATACAGAGACTTCTAAATGAACGAATGTGCGAATATAAAACCAACTTTACCTCTATACTATTTTATATCCCCATATCCCCCAAAACACTGAAAACGTATACATTTTATTAATAAATTAGACCTTATTTAAATACATTCATAAATTTGATTGACTGAAGCATGTATTACCAAACAACTACCGAAAATGTTGACCCCCGATCGTCAATGTATAATTCCCACACTGGATATAAGTAGGCCTACTCACTGTACAAACAAACGATTCCAGCAGTTTGTTCTGAAATTATCGTCTCTGGTATCTTCCCCCTTCTCTTTTCAGCTCTGTAATCCTCCATTATGTGTGTTTTTAATCTGCAGGAGTCTAAAAATAAAGCACACTGTCGAGTGCAGCGCGTTTTAATGAATCTGGTGTTTCCCGCTCAATCAATCCCATCATGCAGCGCGGCGCGAGACGCTGCTGGAAAGCGCTAAAGCCTGATGGGAACTAATGCGGATTAACCTGAATACACCCTATAAAGACTGAAGGCAAACTCCACGACGGAGACACACACACAACAAACACTCCGAAAGAGGAATAAAACAGATAAAACACACGCCATCGTCGACTGAGGGGGAGAAATAAACACAATGACACAGAAAAAGGTAAGAATATCATTAGGCGTATCAATTAGCGTCACTTTGGTAATTGAACTGACTGCAGTAGCCATAGAGATTTGTCGAAATTGAGAATTAAACACAGACTATTATGTTGATTTAAATAAACAGCTTGTAAATTAATTCATGTTTTAGGCTTTATGTTTTTTTTTTGTATAATCTTGTTATTTCCGAGTAAAAAACATGTTTCTACATTAAATAATTGACTTTTTAAACTGTAAGGAACTAAATAACTAAACTAAACTAAAGTATAACATGATATCAGTGATTAAAATAATGGTTTCAATCATATCAGACTGAACTGAATTCATTCATGTTTATTAAAACCTCAGAAGACACACTTGCATATCTCTATAAGCAGATCATAATGACTATTTATAGATCAAGAATCATTGTTTATTGTTAATTCTTTATTTATGTAAAGTATAAACAGTTATGAAGTGACTAAAACACATACACTCTTCCAAAATGTCTTCTGTCCTCATTTTGCACAGGTCTGTTAATCTCTAAACTGGATTAAATCATATTTAGTCTATAGTATGGGCTTAATGAAGTTATTAATGATACTCTTACACAAGCATTACATCTGTATCCTATTTATAAACATTTTTGTTTTTGCCATTAGAGTTTGCTAATATTAAAACTATGGAAGCTTGGTTTTACCGTAGTATAAAAGTAAACAGGTAACCGTGACTTTTTGTTTCACAATTCTTATTTTATTTCGACCAATTTTTATATATTTTTTTTTCCAGAAATGTGACTTTATAAAACATTAAATTAAATTTAAGAGATATAAACCTAGATGTGGGTAGCACTGTCGCCTCACAGCAAGAAGGTCGCTGGTTCGAGTCCTGGCTGGGTCAGTTGGCATTTCTGTGGAGTTTGTATGTTCTCCCCGTGTTGGTGTGGGTTTCCTCAGGGTGCTCCGGTTTCCCCCACAGTCCAAACACATGCGCTATAGGGGAATTGAATAAGCTGAATGTAAAACATATGCTGGATAAGTTGGCGGTTCATTCCGCTGTGGTGACCACTGATTAATAAAGGGGAAAAAAATGAATGAATGAATGAAACCTAGATGTAAAACTTATTCTAGGACTTCTGAGTTTATTTCTATAGTTGATATTTAAACTCACTTAAACTACACTTTTTCTTCACAATTTTAATTTTGTCTTATTCTGTGGTGAAAATTGGCTTCCGAACAAATGTAGCCTAACTAAGTATCTAATTCTGTAGTTATTTAATACCTTATGTAACCTATACAAATCAAACAATTTATATGTTTTGAAATATTATAAATGTATATAAATATACATGGCAACGCAATGGCGCAGTAGGTAGTGCTGTTGCCTCACAGCAAGAACGTCGCTGGGTCGCAGGTTCGAACCTCGGCTGGGCTGGGTCAGTTGCCGTTTCTGTGTGGAGTTTGCATGTTCTCCCTGCGTTTGCGTGGGTTTCCCCCACAGTATAAAGACATGCAGTACAGGTGAATTGGGTAAGCTAAATTGTCCATAGTGTATGAGTGTGAATGTGTGTGGAAGTTCCCAGAGATGGGTTGCGGCTGGAAGGGCATCCGCTGCGTAAAATCGTGCCGGATAAGTTGGCGGTTCATTCCGCAGTGGCGACCCCGCAAGGGACAAAGCCGACAAGAAAATGAATGAATGAATGAATGAATATACATTTAAAGTAGTTGCATTTTGAGTTGGACATATTTAAAAAAAAATTGTTTTGCTATTAACAAAATGACTAAAATTAAAGCTAAAATACACAATAATAATAATAATAGTAGTAGTAGTAATAATAATAATAATAATAATAAACTTTCCCAGTACTGGGTTGCAGCTGAAAGGGCATTCATTCATTCATTTTCTTTTTGGCTTAGTCCCATTATTAATCTGTGGTCGCCACAGCGGAATGAACCGCCAACTTATCCAGCACGTTTTTACGCAGCAGATGCCCTTCCAGCCGCAACCCATCTCTGGGATACATCCACACACTCATTCACACTCATACACTACGGACAATTTAGCCTACCCAATTCACCTGTACCGCATGTCTTTGGACTGTGGGGGAAACCGGAGCACCCGGAGGAAACCCACGCGAACGCAGGGAGAACATCCACACAGAAACTCCTACTTACCCAGCCGAGGTTCGAACCAGCAACCTTCTTGCTGTGAGGCGACAGCACTACCTACTGCGCCACTGAGCTGGAAGGGCATCTACATAAAACATATGCTGGATAAGTTGGCGGTTCATTCCGCTGTGGCGACCCCTGATTAATAAAGGGACTAAGCCAAAAAGAAAATGAATGAATTAATAATAATAATAGTAATAATAATAATAATAATAAACTTTTCCAGTACTGGGTTGTGGCTGGAAGGACATCCGCAGCGTAAAACGCATGCCATAATAGTTGGCGGTTCATTCCGCTGTGGCGACCTCTGATAAATAAAGGACTAAGCTGAAGGAAAATGAATGAATTAATAATAATAAAACCTCAATATACAAAACCATGAAAAAATAAAAGACCACTTGAAAATTTGTAGAAAATTTTATAGTAATGTGTTTGAGGAAAATGTAGGGATGCTCCGATCAGGATTTTTGCCACCGATACGAGTACCGATTTTTTGTCATGCTGATCGGCCGATACCAATGCCGATTCTGATGCTTCAACATCAGTAAAATATTTGCGCCGTGGCAGTTGATATCGTGGTTCAAGATGTTCAATGAGTGACTGACAGAGGCTGGTTGTCAATGCATATAAATTCCATTATCTTCGCGGTTATATCCTTAGCTTTCTTGTTGTCTGGTGTGTACAGTTCGTGTTTTTTCAGAATGTCTGTAATGGATGGCTGAGTGAGAGTCGCATTACTACTTACCGTTGCCTTTTTTCTTTTTTCTTCGGCCGATCGATCGGAGCATCCCTAGTAAAATGTAATTTAATAAACTACTGATGACGTTTCTTTCAAATTGAAAATAAACCTTGTCATTTACAGCTTTTTTTGCATCACAAGATTTTAGAAATCAGTATCTGGTAGATGTGGAACAAAGAATTTGTTATATTTGATAAACTGCAATTTTCTAGGGGAAAAAAATGACATTTCTTTGAAATGTGGATGAAATGTTCTCATACAATACATTTATAGGATAAAACGAATATTAATATTTTACTAATGTTTTAACTAAAGTTAATGATTTCAGTAAATCCAAACTGAGAATTTTCAAATTGTCACTCACTGTATGTTTTCCATCTCTTTACATGCCTTAATTACAGTAATATCTCAGTGATAATAATAAATAATAACACTGATTTTTAATGACCATAATATTTTCTAAATGTGTTTATGTTTCGCAGGTGGCTCCAGCAGATCAGGCTGTTGAAGGAAGCAAACCTCCAAGCTACGAGGAGGCAAACGCAGGTGTGTATTACAGCTAACAGTCAGCAATCTGGCAAATACATCACATTTATTCATTTAATTCAATCGAGTTATTTTTATTTCGGTTCTCACTGTAAATTATAAATAGATATTTATGTCACGGTGGCATAGTGGGTAGCACGATCACCTCACAGCAAGAAGGTGGCTCAAGCCCCAGATGGGTCAGTTGGCATTTCTTTGTGAAGTTTGCATGTTCTCCCCGTGTTGGCGTGGGTTTTCTCTGGGTGCTTCGGTTTCCTCCACAGTCCAAAGACATGTGCAAGGTTTCCGCTACATTCATTCTACCATGGCGGGGCGCCACACCAAAATTCATCCCGCCACGGCTACATTACAGCTTCTCATTTAAAACATTGTCATTTTTTTTAAATACCGGGTTAAAATCGTACCAAAACATATTAAAAGGTAAGTGAATTATAACAGCGCAAACTTTTCTGTAACCGTAGTAGTGCTGTGCGCTATTTGTTTAACCCTTTAAGGTGACATGCTGACTGACTGACTGACAGGTGCGTGATGCCAGCAAACACGGCGTAAAGCTTTTAGTTTGGATGAACACAGTTTCCATAATTATACTTTATTTTAGTTTATAGCCGTTTCACTTTACCTCAGGACACATTAATGCCGCTCTGTAGGTCTATTGGAGACGTTCATAAATATTCCTAGCAAATCTAATCAAGGTTGGAGACATATTCACTACGTAAACGCGCCAAATTGCACTTGAGCAGCTAGTAATGGGCGATATAAACGATATGCGATATAAACGATACAAAATTGGCCTACGATAGAGATTCTAATTCTATTGCACTATCGCGATAATGCATGTTTGATGACGCAATCTACCCGTGAAATTAAGAGCAACGAGCTGCAGCCGGCTGCAACGCATCATCTTGAATAAACAGTGCGACCATTTCGCTCGCATTTGCGACAAAAAATAATAAGCTCGATTGAGAACTTAATTCACTCGGCCACGGTAAAACAACATGCTCTTCACACTAACTTATGGTGTATTACGTTGGAAATCTATTGTGACTGTAGCACATGCTGACGCTCTCAACAACAGCACTAAGCAACGCATGGCACCGAATGGCGACGTGTCGCACAACTTGCGAGCCTCATGCATGGCATGTCGAGGCTTGTCACACAGATTCCCACACAGCGCTTCCCACACAGATTTTACCTGGGCGGTCGATATATTATTGGGGCGGCCCGGTTCTGTGTTCGCGAGAAACTGAGAACACTCTGCCACAGACTCACAAGCTCTGCATGCAGACCCACAGAGACGCGCTGGATACAGAAGAGCGCGAAGACTAAATAGACTGAGCTAGCTCATTATTTGGGGTGACAATACATTTTCCCCGGACATGTCCGAGAATCTGCTTTCGCTTTCGATATTAATTGTATTCATTTTTCCATTACTTTATAAGCAAGCTTTGTCTGGTGCGTCTCAATCTCAGCAGCACTACAGCAGACAGAGAGAGAGAGAGAGAGAGAGAGAGAAAAATAGCAGATTAAGACACCAGTTTTAATTTCATTAGGAGAACAAAATGTTTAAAATCAAATGTGTTACCTTAGGCTGCAGGTTAGAAATATGTTTTTATTTAAAGTATCTGCAATACACAATTTTATTTGACTAATTTAATACTGGAAGTAATTTCAGTACAGTGTAAGTTCCTTAACTAAAAAGACACCAGTTTTTTTGTTCTCTGCAACTTGGCATTTAGGAACCAAGGACTTAAAAGAAAAGTCTTTCTTTCTGAAAGGCACTACATTTAGTTTATTTATCTGCAACATTGTGTTGTTTAATTACAGTTTTGCTTTTGCACAATAAATGTTCTCAAAATGACATGCAACGTTTCTTTATTTCTTAAAAAAAATATCAGTTTGGCTTTCCTAAGGGTCTCTGTAACCTGTTCTGAAATGGTTCTATTATAATTTATATATCGCAATATATATCGTTATCGCAAGAGGCTGCAATGTATATCGCAATATGGATTTTAGGCCATATCGCCCATCCCTATGAGCAGCGTATATTTGAGGGCTTGCAAGAAGTTTTGTGCACAAACAGAGGAAATCCTAGCGCAAGCAAAAAGATCTGCATGCTTGTATTACACAAATCCGATCTCGACTTGTAGGCCTATACTGCATTACATTTGTCATTGAAATAACGCCAAAGGTAGTTGGTAGATGAAAAGGCCTGCCGCCACAGCTGGAAAAAATCCTAGAGGAAACACTGATGTGGTATAGGTGAATTGAATGAGCTAAATTGGCCATAGTGTATTTGTGTGATTTAAAAGTTATTAAAACTGTTATGTCTAGAAATGTGTTGAAAATCTTCTCTCCTTCAAATTTAAGAAAGTATATGAAAGTAGGAGAAAATAAAACAGAAATAAAACTTAATAGGACGGCTAATAATTTTGCCCTCAACTGTTTATGACCCTACATCTCCATACAGTAAGTAATGTAGATCTATGAGCGCACAATATTAATATTATTTATATTTCTTCACAGGATGTCCTGGTTATTACTATGGCGACGGAGGGTTTACCTGGGACGATGCTTCTATTAGACGAATCTTCATACGAAAGGTAGAGCTGTAAATATTGAGGTGAAATATGAATGAGGTGTTATTGAGTGAGAATGACTGTAAGAAATGTGTGTTTTATGTTGTGTACTGCAGGTTTACTCCATTCTGATGCTGCAGCTCTTCTCCACAGTTGCCATTATCGCTCTTTTCACTTTCCAGTGAGTCTCTCCGTCACTATTTCACTGACAAATCCTGCTCTTTTGTGCTGGGTTTTTTTTTCATTGCTAAAGGACATTTGGAAATCTTCAAGACACGTTTACTTCAGAAGCAAAATAACTGAAGGCATTTCGCCTATTGTGATGAAAGTTGATTGAAATGAAGTGTATTTCTGGTTAGACCTTTTTCTTTCAGTACATTTTCATTTTTTTTAACTTCTTTGACAATTTTTATTTTAAACATAAACTTACATAATTTATATGATTTTATTTTACTAGAGAACAAGACTTGATATTTTAATCAGCTTTCAGGTAAATGTGTCTTGATTTAAGAAGGTATTAGTACTATTTATAGAAAAAATAGACTAAAATACCACTTTTTGATAGATTTTATTTATTACTGCAAATTTATTTTCAAATTTTTAATTTTTCTAATTTTTAATTCAAGTTTTTGTGATTTGTTATATATTTATACATACAGTTGAAGTCAGAATTATTAGCCCTCCTGTTTTTTCCCCCAATTTCTGTTTAACGTAGAGCAGATTTCTTCAACATTTCTAAACATTATAGTTTTAATAACTAATTTCTAATTGATTTATTTTATCTTTGTCATGATGACAGTAAATAATATTTGACAAGATATTTTTTTAAGACACTTCTATGCAGCTTAAAGTGACATTTAAAGGCTTAACTAGGTTAATTAGGTTAACTAGGCAGGTTAGGGTAATTAGGCAAGTTATTGTATTACAGTGGTTTGTTCTGTAGACTATCAAAACAAATATATAGCCCAAATGGCTAATAATTTTGACCTTAAATGGTTTTTAAATAATTAAAAACTGCTTTTATTCTAGCGGAAATAAAACAAATAAGACTTTCTCCAGAAGAAAAAATATTATCAGACATACTGTGAGAATTTCCTTGCTCTGTTAAACATTATTTGGGAAATATTTAAAAAAGAAAAAAATTCAAAGGGTGGCTAATAATTAAAACTGTATATATACATATAAATATATGTAAATGTGTGTGTGTATGTGTGCATTAATAGTAATAAATATTTTGCAGAATAACTATATTTTTCAAATTGAGAACATTCATATCACTTATAAAAGTGATAATATTTATAATATTTTATATATTTTTTTGTTATTCACATATTTTGCATAACTAAAAGTTTTATTTGTCTGATAATGGCACATGCTTAAGAAACAATTAAATGTTTTAGAAATGTATGTCACTATATTGTATGAAATATAGTGTTGTTAATGTGAAACATTTTTGTGTTTTGATACACATATTGTTTCAAAAATGTGTTTATTTTAAAAGCAAAAATAAAAGGTCACGTTTTACTCAAATTTAAAGAATTACGATTTTTAAAATATATATATTTAGTACATAAATGGCTATAGTAATTAAATTGAATAATTAATTTGAGTAATTAAGTTACTTTTCAGAGAAAGTAATTAGAAAAGTAACTTAAATACAATTTTAATGATGTAATTAGTAATTTATGACTTTCTTGAAGTATCTCAATTATCTTTTTGTCTGTGTTTGCTGCAGCGCTCCAGTGAGGATGTACATTCAGACTCATCCAATCCTGTACTCTGCCTCCAAGTATGCAAATCTGCTTTTTAATCAGCAATCAATGACATAAATGATGCACACTGCGGTGTTTATTATGCTGAATCTGCGTGTGTGTGTGTGTTTCAGTCTCCTGTTTCTCATCACATACATTTCATTGGCCTGCTGTGGTGATCTGAGGTTAGTTAATCAAAATCTTGATTAATGCTTAAATACTAGTTGTTGTTTTTTAAGAAAAATAGGTTGTAAAATAAAAACCTCAATCCTCTGTGTATTTCAGGAGGCAGTTTCCATGGAATCTTATTCTGCTTACAGTCTTTGTGAGTATCTGTTTAAAGATGTGTTTTTACTTGTGGAAACCTCCATGGCAAGCAAAGTGCACCTTTGTCATATTTATATACAGTTATGGACAACAAAATAAGACATAATTCTTAGTTTCTCTGGATTCATGGTTTATGGTTATGTGTTTGAATAAAAACGAGTCCTGGGCGAAGATTAATCCAGAATAAAAGTTTGTTTTGACATATGTTATTATGTATGTGTAATACACACATACATAGAAACAAAACTATACAAAACTTGTTTTTGCATACATATTTATATTTGTGTA
Organism: Danio kyathit; assembly: GCA_903798195.1. Taxonomy (NCBI): domain Eukaryota; kingdom Metazoa; phylum Chordata; class Actinopteri; order Cypriniformes; family Danionidae; genus Danio; species Danio kyathit. Next base: position 2,547,495 of record LR812529.1, on the reverse strand, counting down.
TATATTGTATCATATACAAACAGCTGGGAAAATAAGTATTGAACACGTCATGTTTTTTTCCAGGGAATAATATTTCTAAAGGAGCTGTTGACGTAGAATTGAAGCAGATTTTAGTAAAAACCCAAACAATACAAGCATATGAATAAAACAAAACAAATAAAATCAGAAAAATGAGTTGTGTAATAGCAATGAAATGACAGGAGAAAGTGCTGAACTACTGAAACGTGTTTAATACTTTATATAAAAGGTTTTTTTATGCTGGCAGCCTAAGGACGCCTCTCAAGGCACATGCATTGCTCAGGTGTGAGTTTCTCACAGACTTCAACAGAGTGTCTAAATCTTGATGCTTCTGTGGGTCTCGTCTATCAAATCTGAGCTTTATTCTGTATTTTCTATTGGATTCAGCTCACGCGATGAACTTCATCCTCCTGCTAATGTAGATGTTAAACTGAAGCAGCTGATATTCATTTACACTGAGGAAGAGCAGAGGGTTGCTGAAGAACTTCAGAGAGATTTCAGCTGCTGTCTGGGCTGCTTGTTCACTGCTGAACTACACCTCTCTTTCCTCATGTGTTCAGTACTTTTCCCCTGCATCATTTCATTTTATCATGCATAACTTCATTTGTAAACTAATTAGTTTGGTTTTCTTTGCATATATGGATAGATTCCAACATCTGGTGATAGTTTCAAGTCAGCGGCACCTTTAGAAAGATGTTTTTTGAGAAACATGGTGGCGTATTCAATACTTATTTTCCCCACTGTATATATTTTATATTTAAATAAAACTAAGCATTTTCTCAAATATATGCATGCATGTGTGTATACAGTTGAAATCGGAGTTATTCACCCCCCTTTGAATTTTTTTTCCTTTTTTAAATATTTCCCAAATGATGTTTAACAGAGCAAAGAAATTTTCACAGTATGTCTGATAATATTTTTTCTTCTGAAGAAAGTTTTCAGTTTTATTTCGGCTAGAATAAAAGCAGTTCTTAATTTTTTTAAACCATTTTAAGGTCAGAATTATTAGCCCCTTTAAGCTAATTTTTTTGATATTCTACAGAACAAACCACTGCAATACAATAACTTGCCTAATTACCCTAACCAGCCTAGTTACCCTAATTAACCTAGTTAAGCCTTTAAATGTCACTTTAAGCTGTATAGAAGTGTCTTGAAGAATATCTAGTCAAATATTATTTACTGTCATCATGGCAAAGATAAAATAAATCACTTATTAGAAAACTGTTTAGAAATGTGTTGAAAAAAATCTGCTCTCTGTTAAACTGAAATTGGGGAAAAAATTAAAGGGGTGCTAATAATTCAGGGGGGCTAATAATTCTGACTTCAACTGTATATACACAGCACCCACACATATATTATGTTAAAACAAACTTTCATTTCAGACTTGATTCATTTTTGCCAAGCACTAATAAAAAGTCAAATAAAATTTTTGTTTTATTCTGTTAACCAGTGATTCTCAAAATGGGGGTCGGGACCCCCCGAGGGGTCGCAGGATAATGAGGGAGGGGGGGGGGGGGGGGGGGGTCGCCTGGTGATTTCCAAAAATCTATTTTTTTTTTTTAAACCATAAGCATTACCATATTTTATCCATAACCTACAGAAAAAAATACTATATACTATATAGTTACTATAGTAGCTTATAGTTACTAGTTCTATTGAATTGCGACCCCTGGGGTAATTACGCTATATTAAAGACACAGCAATATCATCAGATGCAGCAGATTGATTTTATAACACCAGGTTAAACTTTCTTACACATTTACAGCACTGACATACATGAAAAAAAATTTAAACGAAGAATAGACTTGGGTCTATTGGTGTGTGTGCGCCATTGCATGCAAGGTTTCTCTATTTATAACCACCTCAGAGGACATTGGGGGTCGCGAGTCACTGGCATTGTTATTGTTATTTTAGGGGGTCACGGGCTGAAAAGTTTGGGAACCTCTGCTGTAAACTAATGACGACATCTTTAAAATGAAAAATATTTTATTACTTAAAATATCTAAAAATTGTCATGTTTTCTCAAACAACACAATAGGAAATTTTAACTCAATATTTTGTGGAATAACCTGGATTTTCAGTCACAATAAATGATAATTTTTCTTTTCTGACCAATTGTCATTTCCTGATAAAAATCCCTTAAATTATTATTTTCTATTTGTATTATTATTATTTTTAAAGAAATGTTCTCAGACCTTGCAATAATAAAAACAAATCATTTTACTCAAACACAGTAATAAATCCAGCGAAACCGAGAATTGTCGACTTTTACCAATGCACATATTTTATCGAGTTATAAAAAACTATTACTAATAATGTTATGTAATAATTAATGATTTAAATTAATATAATAAATTATATGAATATATATTAATTACTATAATATATTATGAATTTAAATAATTATTGAACATATTGTTATTTAAACATTTATTAGTAGCAGTGTTAATAAATAATTAATTAATTGCATGAATATCATTAGTAAATACATTTTTTGTAATTTCTTTCCCTTTTATTTTGCATGTATTTGTGTGAACGCAGACTCTGAGCATGGCGTGCATGTTGGGTTTTATCTCCAGGTAATGGCATTTGTGTCGTGTGTTTGTTCATTCTCCAGCTGGATGCTGATGTTTATTACGGATGTGCTGATGATGAGTGTGTGTTTTCCTCTTTCCGGCAGTTTCTACAACACTAAAGCGGTGGTTCTGTGTATCGGCATCACAGCGGTCGTTTGTTTGTGTGTGACCCTCTTCAGCTTTCAGAGCAAGGTCAGCAAACGCATTAATAACATTATTTTCTTGTGTCATATATCCAGTATTGGGGAAAATACTTGGTAACACTTTACAATAAGGTTGCATAAGTTAATGGTAATTAATGTATTTACTAACATGAACAAACGATGTAAAATACATTTATTATTCACTTTTGTTAATGTTAGTTAATGGTAATACAGTCGTTCATTGTTAGTTCATGTTAGCTCACGATGCATTAACAAGCATGAGTTTGGCTTTTAATAATGCATTAGTAAATGCTGAACGATGAATAAGAAATGCTGTACAAGTATTGATCATAATTAGTTCATGTTAGCAAATACATTAACTAATGAAACTAGTTAAAACTTAAGTCAACTAGTTAAACGACTTAAAATCTTACGTCACTTTTGGTTTAAAAAAAAGTAACTGCATGTGTTACTTTGTTTTGTATTGAAATGCTAGTTACTTTTTAAGAAAGGTAATGTGAAAGTATGTGTTATGCATTTAGGGATGAGATTGTAATATTACAATATGTAAAAATTATAGGTGGGCGTAGATTAATTTTTTAAAATCTAGATTAATCTCAGTGTAATCTGGGAATTAATCTAGATTTGATCTCATTTGAATTCTGCCGAAGGCATTCAGAATGTGTGTGCTGCCCAAATAATGACTAAAAGTAAGTCTTTGAGAACGGGTTTCCCAAGCCAGGTGGCGCATTAGACCAGGGGCTCATCTCCTGTTTCCAAAATGCATCACAAACTGCTTAAGAAACTGTTCTACTATGATAATTGCTGATGAAAATAAATGATGTTCAATAAGATGTACTTGTGTTTACTAACTGTTTATTCAGTCAAACATCAATGTTGAACTGTAGGCCTACATAAGCTCCAAACAGCGATTTTTGATGACCTTAATCCGACTAAAGTCATAACTGAACTAAACAGAAATGGAATTAAGACATGCAGATATTAGTGGCATTATTGAAGGAAACACCGCAATCAAACTATTACCGTCATGTAGGACTTTTCGCCATATTTTCCGAAAAGATCCACACACACGCGGCTGTCAGTAAAAGACCACGCACGCACGCACGCACACACACACTGCGAAATGCGAGCGTTTTTTTTTTTTTTCCATTTGGCGTGCGTTATTAAACTCCATAACACTCTTACCAGTCCTTACTCCTTATTTGCGTCTAATACCCCAGTTTGTCACGGGGGCATGAATGAAATATTCATGAGTGAAAGTGAAAGTGCCGAACTGCAGTTAAAGTCACCCAAAATTTCAGGAAACTCTTACATGAAAGCACTTCACGTAAACACCTTCATTATATTATTGTCTATAAGGCAAATAACTAGACTACAGATGTCCATGTAAGAGTAGTCAGTAGTGTCTTCGAACTAAGTGAAAGATCCAGAAGGGCATCCTGCTGATTTGATTCAGAAAGGACTTTTTTGTCAGATGGCTCACCGGCCAGGTATACTGTACAACCGCTCTAATATATCAAGGTGAGAGTCATCATAGCTTGCGTTGAATAAACCCAGCTCCCAACCCAACTTTGAGAATAGATTAATGGGCATATTTTTAATCGCTCGATAAGAGTCTCGCATTAATGCAGCATGTTAACGGCCCACCACTAGTAAAAAATACTTTTTTTTTTTTTTACCGAACACTTAATCACTTCTGGCAGTGGGATCTAGCAGTGTTATTTATCACTGAGGTTATAAAAAAGTTATCTTCATAAATATCGATTCACCAATATCTAAATGATTTACGTGGAAAGCAAAATGGCGTGATTGAAACGGTTATTGATGTAAGGTTATTGTATTATGGTTATGATTATTCCTTTGAATTCAGATATCTTTGTCAGATATTTTGTTTATATGTACATGGTTTTTATGAATTTTAATCTTAATTATTAAACCTCAAATAATTGTGTGTTGAATTAAGAATGCTTACATACTTTTATAGGTAAAAATATTAAGCATAAAACTTTTGGATGGAGCACAATGCATAGCTATATTGCAATTATTGTTTTGATGTTTGAAAGCTCTGCTTCATCTTTGCTTTGCTCACTTTATTATCCACACCGTGGAAAACTCTCTCTGGCTTCACAATACTGTACCTCAAGGGCTATTCAATTAGTTTGTCATGGGGGCCAGTTCATGGAAAGCATCCCAAATGAGGGATGTTATAATTAATCCAATGTGCGTGCGTATTGGCATAACTTCGTTTAGTTGAAGCAGTTTTGTTCCGTGCAACAGAAACGCGGCTTGAGAAGACTTTACGATTAACCGTAATGAATTAAAGCATGGTTAGTAGTGAAATCGGCTAATTATTGTATCCCTATTAACGATATCAGTGCATTGTACAAAAGGCCTTTTCTACAAACATATCTAAAGGTTGGATCGCTTAATGTCAGGTGACTCACGCTCTGCGCAGCCTTTAACTGCAGCTCGTGCTGTATTGAACAGACGCACGCCACTTCATAACTATAGCGGCGGTTTTTCAACTGAACTACATTTATTTTTGATGGTCACACTATTTGGAGAGCCGAACAAATTGCCTCGGGGGCCGGGTTCAGCCTGCGGGCCGCCAATTGAATATCCCTGCTGTACATCACCACATATAACTATACATAACACAGATACATCCAAAAAAATGTCTCCATGAGGTCAAATTTCACTAGTATCAAGGAATACACACACATGAACACATACAATAACCTAAACAGTGTGTATCTCAATTAGTCATATACAGGCAGTGCAGAATTATTAGGCAAATGAGTATTTTGACCGCATCATCCTCTTTATGCATGTTGTCTTACTCCAAGCTGTATAGACTCGAAAGCCTACTACCAATTCAGCATATTAGGTGATGTGCATCTCTGTAATGAGAAGGGGTGTGGTCTAATGACATCAACACCCTATATCAGGTGTGCATAATTATTAGGCAACTTCCTTTCCTTAGGCAAAATGGGTCAAAAGAAGGACTTGACAGGCTCCGAAAAGTCAAAAATATATGTAAAATATAATCTCATCTTCTGGTCTCCAGATTGACATCACGTCTTATCAAGGACTGCTCTTCATCCTGTGTATGGTGATGTTTTTCTGCGCCATCGTCATGGGTTTTGTGGTTCCCTTTGGCTATGTCCCCTGGCTGCACGCGGTCTACTCAAGCATAGGAGCCGTCGTCTTTACCATGGTGAGAAGCAGGTTCAACACAGACAATTATTCAATTCAATTCAATTCAAGTTGATTTGTAAAGTGCATTACACAATAAATATTATTCCAAATCACTTTTATAAGGGGTTTAAACACAGTTGTGTGGCAGCAGTCTGTGATTTTAATGGTAAAATGTGTTAATTCTGTTGTTTATAATCAGACTTATCAGTCTGCGGGAACACTTTGATTGACATTCTCCCTTTGTACAAGTCATCAGAGGGGGAAAGCTCCGCCCACTAGTGACCATGTCTGCCTCATTAGCATAAACAGCAGCCCTGAGTGAGAAGCAGCTGTCTGTCCATTAGCCATTAGAGCAGGGGTCACCAAACTTGTTCCTGGAGGTCCGTTGTCCTGCAGATTTTCGCTCCAACCCGAATCAAACACACCTGAACAAGCTAATCAAGCTCTTACTAGGTATACATGAAACATCCAGGCAGGTGTGTTGAGGCAAGTTGGAGCTAAACCCTGCAGGGACACCGGCCCTCCAGGACCGAGATTGGTGACCCCTGGATTAGAGTGTTTGAGCTGCTGAAGATAATGTCAGCATAGACTAAGAGGATTATAGATGTGGAGTTTAATTTTACACTCAAAAACATTTTACTGGTTCCGTGGCTCAAAAAAATAAAATAAAAATGCTTGAACACAATGCAAAGCTATACGTCATGTAGTATTGTAAGTCAGACTGACCCATGTGTCTGTGTGTCTCAGTTTCTAGCCTTCGATACGCAGCTGCTGATGGGGAATAAGCAGTACACACTGAGTCCTGAAGAGTACGTGTTCGCCACGCTCAGCCTGTATCTGGACATCGTGTATCTGTTCACCTTCCTGCTGCAGATGTTCGGACAGGGCCGAGACTGAACAGCATCACACACAGGCTTAAAGGTGCACTGATATATTGGGGGAGGGGGGACACACTCTCGGCCAATCAAAAGCAAGAGGGCGTGGCTTGTTGTTACTATCGCTTGATATACCAAAAAAGGGCGGGGCCTGTGGTGTTACATGCATGTTTGTTTTGGTGCTTTCATAGTTACAGGTGTAGTCAATATTATTCGCCCTCCAGTGAATTAATATCACATATTATCCAAATGATGAGCAAGGAATTTTTCACAGTATTTCCTATAATATTTTTTCTTCTGGAGAAAGTCTTATTTGTTTTACTTCGGCTAGAATAAAAGTTTTTAATTTATTTAAAACCCATTTTTTGTTACTTTATTTGGTGCGTTAATCTCATCAATAATATTATTCAGAATGTCATGATTCGCACACACTGAGGAAGGCCTTGTGCCAAAAAGTCTGTGTTTTTGTATCACCTACGTAAGAATGTAAAATAAAAGCTATACAAAGTAATTATTTAATGAGTTCGAATCATGACTTTCCGAACAATATTATTAGCCCCCTTAAGCAATATTTGTTTTGGATTGTCTACAAAACAAACCACTGTTATACAATGACTTGCCTAATTTCCCTAACTTTACCCTAATTAACCCAGTTAAAGGGTTATGAAACCCTCCTCTTTCGGTTCAAGTCTACCTCAGAATTCTTTCAAAAATGCTCCGAGATGGGCGTGGAGCTCTGCGGGCAGAGGGAGGAGTGGGCGTGGCCAGCAGAGCAGGGGAAAAAGAGTGGAGCGAACAACTGCCAGTGTGCTCACAAAATGAGACACAAACCATGAGGAGACCCATGATTTTATAGTTTACAAAGTTAAAATGCAAAGAAATAAACAGTAATATAAAGGGCACCTAGTTTACCCCCTTTTTAAGATGTAATATTATGGTTCTTCTGAGTGTGCCAGTTTAGGTTCAGTTCAAAACACAATTTAGTTTTATTATAATGTGTTAAAAAAAAAAAAAAAAGTGCTATTTTGGGGGTGTGTACACAGTTCGTTGTTTTAGGGGCGTGTTGCTTCACATGAAAATTAGTTTCGACTTCCCGCCCAACTTAACAAGGGGGCGGAGCTAAGAGCTCCCCCTCTTTGTGTATGGTAACAGACAGGCAGACAGAGAGAAGCAACATGAGTGAGAGGACCAGCATTCAGCTGTATATGTATGACCTGGACACAGACCAAGCAGAGACTACAGAATCATTTGTGTCTTTGTATAGTTTTACAGCCAACTGTGTGCTAGTTTAAAGCTCCGAGCTTGTACACCGAAACTAATAACCAAGCACACTGAATTAACTTTGACTGAGGATATAATTAATGGGCGTCACACACCGGATGCGCCGCTTAGAGCCGCGACACGCCACACCAGACGCGCACATTCGCATGTTATTTAAAATGAAACTATTCAGATGACGCTCTGTGACGCGGCAGAAATATGAGTCGTAGCTGGAAGCCGCGGACAGCTGCTGACATTGTGTGCACCCTGATAGAAACCTATGTTTAGAATTCTGAAATGCATGGCGCTGCGTGGCGCGACACTGCACGTCGCCGAGCGGCACTTCTGGTGTGCGACCTGCTTAAGGCAAGTTCGATATTTCCAATGGAAAGACGCGCACGTGAGGCAACGCGCTCGCACTTTCCAGCTGCACCTAGTTAAGATGACAGGGAGCTTCTGTGACCGCGGGAAATGCAAACGGCTGAAGTCTAAGGAAGACGCAATGAAAAGTACACATGTATGCAAACCCACCTAGTTACAAACAATGGCACCGATGAGAGCGATCATGTGGTGAATGTTGTTCTTGTGTTGAGCCCAATGAGCCTTACATCTAAAAATAGAGCAAGGGTGTTCCTTTGGTGACGTCGCTTTGACTCACGCTGAAAATGGCGGACGTGAAACAACATACTAAGGATATGGTAATGCACGCCTGTCAATCAATATTGGTGGAAGGGGGGACCGCACTCCTACATCAAGTTGCAGTCGATCTCAAAACCGCTCCAATTGGTCCACCGTTTATATGTTGTTAAATTGAAAAAAAAGGACTGGGTGTGTTTATATCACCCCAATATGACGGTCTATACACTATACCTACACATATGTCTGTCCAAACTGCTTAAAAAGTCGATTTTTCACCATAGGTGCCCTTTAATGCCCTGCTGCATATGTTATTCATAATTTCATATACACATAACCACAATTTGTTATATCATTATAAAGATAATCATGTAAACACTATTAAGGAGGACTTCTCTACTCCTCAATCCCTGAGTCTAAATGCAGACTCAGTGGATAGCAGTGCAGCAGGTCTCTTGTCCTGTCTATTCCTACCATTAGCGCTGCCGGTAATGTGGAGGATTATAAACATGCGCTAACACAGCAGCACGGATATAGGCGATGTGTCTGAATGGTAACGAACTCAACTGATAAAAGACAAAGTCCGCCATTCTCCAATTCTCATACAGCTCTGCTGACAAAAATGCTTGCTGGAAACCAACAGCTTTGCTGTATCGGCCCTGACAGCATCACTAGGAAAAACTTGCAACAAACCCAAAGAATCATGGAAACAATACACATACGACCCTTCATGAAAGGATAAATACTGCGTGCTGTTCGCAGACGCGGTCTCACCCAGTCACTGGGTCTCACAGCTTGGCAGGTCTGCCTTGCCTTCAGAAAGCCTGTGCTCTCATGAATAATTAAGAGGTCTTCTCAAAGGATAAGAAAACTCAGCTATGAATAATAATGAGAAACCAACACGTCATCACTCCACTAGCAGATTCGCGATACGTCACCAATTTTGATCCCGCCACAATAATGATTTTAAACCTGGAAGATTAAATTAGCTGACAAAAGATCCAAATTATCCAGTTTTCCCCACAATTAAAGCTGACAGGTGCTAACGTTGCCTTAACTGATGCTCAACACGCACACACATCTGTTAATTTCAGAAAGTACACAAACATTTAAGCCTTTAAATGTCACTTTAAGCTGAATACTAGTGTCTTGAAAAATATCTAGTCAAATATTATTTACTGTCATCATGGCAAAGATAAAATAAATCGGTTATCAGAAATGAGTTATTGAAACTATTATGTTTAGAAATGTGTTGAACAGATTGTCTTTCCATTAAACAGAAATTGGGGGGGAAATATACAGGAAGGCTAATGATTCTGTCTTCAACTGTATATACAACATTATTAGCCATTTGTTAAATGATGTGATTATTTTTCATTTTTCTCAAGTGCTGAAAAATACATTTCTAAACATAGTTTTGACTATCTAATAACTGACTTTGTCTTTGCAATCATGTCAGTACATAGTATATTACTAGTTATTTTGCAAGATTTTTAGCTTAAAGTAACATTTAACTAGGGTAACTATTTTAATTGGATTGTTCTGTATACAACTGAAAACAAAAACAATCTCTTAAATATTGATCTTGAAAAAACATTATAAAAAAATAAAAAACTACATTAATTCCAGCCAAATTAAAATAAACAAGACTTTGTCCAGCGGAAAAAATATTATAGGAAATACTGTGAAAATGCCTTTGCTCTGTAAAACAGCTCTTGGGAAATATTTGAAAAAGGAGGGCGAATCAGTTTCTCTTTGACTGCACATCCGCATCATTCGGCAAAATTGGATCAATAGCGCACCTTTAATCGATGAACAAATCTCACACTGTTTCTAGAACAGCTCGTGGCCTTCAGCTTTAAGGAGAATCTACTGCAAGTGTTCTCAGGGGATGACAATGTTTGCTTCTTGAATACGTTAAATAAAAATATCATATTACTTATTAGCTCTTTATAAAGCCCTCATCGGAAAAACCCTGAAGTGTTATTATTAAGGTCCTGTGAAATAGGGTTTTTGTAGCTGTTAGTATCAGTATGTTAGTTTTAATGTTATCTATAAGCTAGTGTGCTCCAAAATTAACATTTCGAAGATATAAACCTGATGTTAACATCTAAAGCATGCACTTGGGGATTAATTGCGTAAAAATTTCGAATGAAAAGTGCACAATTTATGAAGCGCTTCATGGCACCTTTAAGGCATTTGAACTTAAATAAATGACATTGTAATTAGTCGGTTCATATTTGGTTAAATCAAACTGACTTTATTTAGATGACTCTAAAATGCTTAAAGGTTAAATTAATAATGGAAATTAGCTTCAAAAAATACTTTTTTTGTATAGTCAGATTCCACAAATTCCCATGAAAGATCTTAGTAGTTTATTAATCAATAAATCTGAAATCTTGTGGGATGTTTCTGTGACACAAGCATCCTCACCCAAAGAAGATATGTTTACTGTAAATATAAGGCTTGTATGATTGTAAATCAGTTAGTGATTGATCATTCACTAGAACTATTTAAGGATGATTAAATGTAATGTGCTTGTGTGTCCATACCAGCAAATAGTTTTAGTGTTATTTTCATCTCAAATGTGCAGAGGATAATTGTGTATAACAAGGAAAATCAGGAGAATGTTAAATAGCTAGTGTTTACTCATCAATGTCTATGTGTTTACTCTTGTTCATCAATGCAAATGAACACATCATTTAACTTTTGAGAGTTAAAAAAAAATACAGGAAACTACATTATTACACAACAATCACTACTGTATACTGAAGTCAAATGAGTTAAAAAAAAATCATAATAATTAATACCTAAAAGTGGTGTGAGCCTACACTGGTCTCACGGTTCGGTTCCGATTCTTATGTCATCAATTTGGTTTAATTCGATATCTCGGTGCATCACGGTGCATTGACGATTCCCTGCTGAAAAAACCAGCATATGCTGGTAAGGTATGTTTTGATGCTGGTATTGCTGGTTTTAGTGCTGGTTTTGCTGGTCTTGCTGGTTTCAGTGCTGGTCTTGCTGGCCTGAGTGCTGGTCCTGACCAGCATTGAGACCAGCAGGACCAGCATCGAGACCAGCAAAACCAGCACTGAAACCAGCAAGACCAGCATACCAGCATCAAAACATACCTTACCAGCAAATGCTTGTTTTTTCAGCAGGGATTTCCATACCCAGTTTTATATTTTCTTCACAGCACAGCAATTCTTGTATTAAATGTATAAATATATCTATATACTATTTGTAAAACAATTTTGTCCCTTAATACAAACAGTCAGATATATAAACTGTACATTTAAACAACACAAGCATTTATAGCAAATAAACAAATAGAAATATCCCGCTCGCTTTCTGAGCCTTGTCTACCAAGTTCTTTCTTACACCCCTTTGATTGGTCACGCGCTCAACAGAAAGGGCTGCGATTGGCTCTTACACGCTGGCGCTCTTCACAGATGCACTCATGGGCCACAGTGAGAGAGAAATGGAGATTACTTTCATTCTCTTAATCGCCGTGAAATAGGGGCTTCTGCTGTAAGTGTCAGTGAAACACTGTTCAGCAAACACACACGCAGTGAAATTGTGCACAGTTTCAGAGTTTTTAAGTAGTTGGAGCGTTGTAAACACTCGCGCTCGCCTCCCTCGCCATAGTAAGCTACGGCGACATAGCGCATATGAGATAAACGACGTCACTACATAATAACCGGTTATGATTATTACTGAACCGATACCGAATTGTCCGCGTCTGCATCGCGGTGCACCGATGAAACAATTAATTTTGACACCACTAATACCGAATGTTCAATTTCTGGCTGTTTCTCTTTATAATTCATCAGTGCATCGTCAAGAGACACGAGTATTAATTATTTGACTCTTAAAGTGCTGGTAAGTTGACTTTTATTATATGAATCACCAAAGACCACAGTTTGAGATATAAAAGTTCTCTTAATTATCCGATAAGGAAAAAAAAAAGTCATCTCAAGTGAGTAAATTAACTCATTTAAAGTAATCTTTTTAAAGAAGATGGTCCATTCAAGAAAATCAGCTTTTGCTTTGGACAAATGATGCATTAATATTTTTCCTGTGTGTCGCAATTTTCTCTCGGCTGGTTCAGAAAGTTCCAATAATGAGTTTATATTAAGCTCCATTATTTTCATATCAGTGTTAATTCAGTTCCCCTTCATGGGAACTCTGATGTGTGTCTGGAGACACTTTGGTCGTCTAGCAGTCTCCAGACACACATCTCCGTTCCCTATTCCGGGAACGAGGGTTACGTTTGTAACCGAGACGTTTTTATTCTATATTATAATGCTGCATGTCAAAAAACTGAATAATTCCAAACTGTTTTAGAAACATTCATCACAATCCCTCAGTGTGAAATCATTCATTTTGTTAATTAGCGCACTGTAGTACAAAAACTTACATTGTTCTGTCTTTTTGACCATATACTGTACGTCATGTTCTGCTACCCATACTGTATCTCTTACTGTACATTGTTTACATGAATCTTGTGACCAACCTGTCCTCAGTGAGCTCTTCATATTTGTTTTGTCTATGAAATATTAGTGCACAGAAATGTGTAATCACAGAATGACTGAACGTGTAAAGCATTAACTGCGCTAGGAATGCATGCAATGATTTTTTTTCAGCGTAAAATTATGCTTTTGGGCACTCCAGTGATGTTGCAGCTCTGAAATATGGCAAAACTGGTGGCAAGTGGCATCTTGGCAGCTGCACGCTTGACTTTTTTCAGTTTATAGGCAGTTTTCGGAGCCTGTCAAGTCCTTCTTTTGACCCATTTTGCCAAAGGAAAGGAAGTTGCCTAATAATTATGCACACCTGATATAGGGTGTTGATGTCATTAGACCACACCCCTTCTCATTACAGAGATGCACATCACCTAATATGCTTAATTGGTAGTAGGCTTTCGAGCCTATACAGCTTGGAGTAAGACAACATGCATAAAGAGGAGGATGTGGTCAAAATACTCATTTGCCTAATAATTCTGCACTGCCTGTATATTCAGATAAATAAAGGGAAAAAACAGATTGAAAACAATAATGTCATTACAGAAACGTGTATAAAGAAAATAAATAAATGGGAATTAACTGAACAACACGAGAGTGATGGCTATGTATGACATTTACATTCATTTAAATCCATTCCTTCATCCAAAGCTACTTTTAAATGAGGATTAAAGAAGCATTTAAAATCATCAGCCAGCAGCAAAATATAGATGCTAGTTAGTTAGTTTTTCCAAGCCTATTCACCTGTGGAGCACACTCAGTATCGCACAATGTTTACCCAGAAACATGCAGTGGTTATAAGAAGGTGTCTGGTGCATATGGAGAGGGCTATAGCGTCACCTACAGGTGGTTTGTCAAACCCACTCACCTGTTTGGAATATTTTCCCAGAAGTATGGAGTGATGATAAAAAGGTGTCTGGTGCATACGAAGAGGAGAGGAGAGAGCGCCTAGTGCATATGAGGAGGAGAGAGCGTCTGGTGCATACGAAGAGGAGAGAGCGTCTGGTGCATACGAAGAGGAGAGAGCGTCTGGTGCATATGGAGAGGATACAAGAGATTATTTTAACTGAATCGCTAAATAAATTATTAACTGTCTAAGAAAGTGTCTAGCGCACATGGAGAAGATATGATAAGATTCTTTTCATTTATTGCTAAATAAATGAATAAACTGAACTAATAGAGCCAATCACCATATAGAGCCAATTCAGTGGAAGGAGATGATTGGGAGGCCATGATGGTTAAGGGCCAATGTAGGGAATTTGGTCAGGACACTGGGGCTACACCACTACCAGAAGTGCCATGGGATTATTAATGACCACAGAGAGTCAGGACCTCAGTTTAACGTCTCATCCGAAAGGTGCTCAGTGACAGTATGGTGTCCCCTTCACTATACTGGTGCATTAGGACTCACACAGACCACAGGTCTAGGTTTCCCATGTGGTCTCCCATCCAGGAACTGACCAGGCTCAACCCTGCTTAGCTTCAGTGAGTAACCAGTGTTGGGCTGCAGGGTGATATGGCTGTGAATTAAACTGAACCATTTAGAAAAGTGTCTGGTGCACATGGAGAGGATACGAGAGATTATTTGAGCTGCATTGCTAAATAAATGCATTAATGCGTCTTTGTACATGGTAGAATTTAGTCAGTGGCAACTTAATTTTAAATACAGAATTATTAAATAATCAGGGGTGGTGCAGTGGGTGGTGCTGTCGCCTCATAGCAAGAAGGCCGCTGGTTTGAGTTTGCATGTTCTCCCTATGTTGGCGTTGGTTTCCTCCGGGTGCTCCGGTTTCCCCACAAGTAAAGACATGCGCTATAGGGGAATTGAATAAGCGAAATTGTCTGTAGTGTATGTGTGTGAATCAGTGTTTTCCAGTACTGGGTTGCAGCTGGAAGGGCATCTGCTGTGTAAAACATATGCTGGATAAGTTGGCGGTTCATTCCGCTGTGGTGACCTCTGGTTAATAAAAGCACTAAGCCGAAAAGAAAATGAATGAATGAATTAAACAATGAGCATGATTGTTCAGTTTATCGAACTCGATTTGAATAATAATACCGCAGCTGATGTTCTGTGGATTTGAAGAAATAAATCAACAAAATACAAACAAGATTTTATTAAAAAGGAAATTCAATTTTTCTAAAATGTAAAAACAAAAACATTTTTCTTTTCATTCTCATAAAAAAACAAAAACAGGTAACAGAAAAGCGTGGCACAGAAAGACAAATGACATGCAAACAAACCATCACACCCTTTCTACAGTGACCTGTACAAAACCGGTTACTGTATATAAATAAAAAAAACATGTTTAAAGAGACACGCCATGTGTTCAAAACTCACAACATCCACATCACAAACTGTATCTCTACAACTATGCATGGGAAAAAGCCACTAAGCGTTGGTTTCTGAGGCACGTTGTTGAAAGTAAAGCTTCATGAAGGTCATCTTATGGCTTTCACAACACCTCATGATAGCAGCAACACTTTTCGAAACTATAAAACGAGCCATTCAAAACTTTACAACATAGGCTCATTCTGAAGACGTAGCCTTATATACGTTTCTGGAGAGCGTGAATTATGGAGCCAGAGGTTTGTATGGCTGCATTTAGTCTTTAAATCGAACGCTATGGGGCGGTTTGACGTTTTCTTTTTGTGATTACCAACTGACCGATTACCTCCGTATGGACGGATTTTCCACGGTTATCAGTTTGTCCAGTGGCCGCCACGTACGTCGACGCAAGTTCGAGTCCAGCGAAGAACGGTTCCAGAAAACGGGTAAGACAAAAACCGAAGCCAAAAATGAGGTAAATAGGGTGAGAATGTGGTAAAATCAGAAAATGTACTAAAAATCAGACAAGAGCTTTTCTTTTTCTGAATTACTTTTGAAAACACTGTCGGTTGGGTTTAGGGAAGGGGGTGGGTGGGTCAACTGGTCTGTCAGTCAGTCGACAGCAGCCTCTGGTGGACTTACATGAGAACAGCAGGCGGGAAAAATTTGAGATCTGAAAAAGCGTACACAGCGGCCTCTGGTGGATTTGCGATAACAAAAACTGCAAAAAAACGTAGCTCCTGGGATGTATTTGGCGCTCTCCAGAAGTGTATATAGAGGTACGTTTTCAGAATGAGCCTGGCTTGAAACTTTAGCAGCTATTTGTTTAAATAGAAGGCAAAAATCTGAATTGATTCATGGGAACAACTACTGACATCCAAAGGTTTCGATTCAACATTTCGCAGTTTCAAAACCGTGTTTGTTTCGTGTCTTTAATGGAGGATATATGATTCCCCAAGCCTGACAAGCAAAAATAAATCTCATTTTCCTTCATGAGGTGAACGCTGTGATAGAGTTTGAGATAAACCGAACATTTGACAAACAACATCGACAATAAAATCACACTGGAAGCTGGAGAAATAATGAAATAAAGTCTTCTGAAAGGAACTCATCCGCTCTGTGTTTACGCTTGGTATCGTATGGTTTTAGGAAGATCTGTGATTGTTTTTTCTCTGTTTCACAGGCTTGTTGTGTCTCCATATCTTTGGTAGCAGTAACCAATGACTTCTTTGGGTCTGAATGAGAGCCGCCTCTCTATAAAAACCGATGCATAATGTCATCTCAGACTATAATGATTAGCTCAGAGCTGTGTGGGTTTTGCAGATGAATGTGAAAATGCAAATCTCTGCAAGGTTTTCAGGTTAAGGCCGTGGCTTTACATTCATCAAATGTCAAATGCACCAATAGGACGGTGTTTCCCAACCCTCCCAGCAGACACAGGACGTCAACATGACGTCAGATTAACGTTGTGGAGACGGTGCATTTTGTTTGGAAATGAAAATCGGTTGACCTCAGAACCCGACATCAATGTCCAACGTCCAACCAAATATCAACGTCTAATGATGTTACAGCTTGACGTTGTGTTGTGTGGACGTCAAGCTTATAATAGTGATTTTTCAGTAGTTTTAGTTATATTTTGACTTCTTGTTTTCTAATTCAGTGGGTTTTAACTGGTTTTTAGAGGCAGATTTACCCGTTTTTATATTTTGAAATTGCTTAGTTTGTTTAGTTTTTATTAGTTTCAGTATTAGTTTTAGTTTGTTGCTTTTTGTAAATAAGGATATTTGTTAGGTGCAAGATTCAAAAGCATCAGAATAAATATTGTATAATAAAAACTAAACCAAGATAGGCTACATTGTTTGACACGAGAACACTTCCATCTACCCATCGTCAAGGTTAAACACAACAGCCCACAAAATAAGTAAGTAAAATATGTGTCAGGGCTCGAAATTGCGACTGTTTTGGTCGCTTATGCGCCTGAAATTTTAAATCTGCGACCTCAAAATATATTTGGGAGCATTTGTGCGAGTGCATGAATTTGATGTCGTGCGACCGGTTTTCACAGCAAAATGTTCACCACATGCACGGAATTAGGAGGCATTCACGCATTAAGCATCTTTGCACCTAAAAACCCCAAACGCAGCGCTCAGGAATGGTTTTAAACAGTTGACATGGCCCACTGCGTTTAAGATGTTGGCTCAACGTTTGATTTTGGTCACTTTCCAACACAACCTAAAATCAACCAAACGTCAACGTCATTAGACATCGTCATTGACCGTCAAAACAACGTTGTCCTTAGACGCTGACTTGAATTTTGGTCACCTGACGTCACAACCTAAATCTAACGTCTGATGATGTTGTGTGCCTGCTGGGGTTGTTCCTGAAGGCACAGCAGCAGATTTTGCACCTCTCCCTAATCAAACACACCTCAATCAACCCATCAGAACATTAGAAGACACTCTAAAGAGTCAGATACGGGAGACATCTAAAATATGTGCTGTTTGTGTGCCTCTAGGAACAGGGTTGGGAAACACTGCAATAGGAAGCCCTCGAACTGCGTCATGTGACCTTTAGTGTTGTAAAAGCCCTTGTGTGTGTGTTCAGTAGAGTGTGTTAGTGCTGCTTCCAGAAGCGCCCCTCATTCTTCAAGTGCTATGATAAGCCTCAAACCAATTGGTAATCAACAATTCTAGATGAATATCTCACGAATAAGAACTACAATCCCATGAAGCACTGCAAAAAGCCCTATTTCTGTGCATTTTAGGAAAAAACAAAACATTAATTTAAAACACTAAGGGCTGCACGGTGGCGCAGTGGGTAGCACATTCGCCTCACAGCAAGAAGGTCGCTGGTTCGAGCCTCGGCTGGGTCAGTTGGCGTTTCTGTGTGGAGTTTGCATGTTCTCCCCGTGTTGGCGTGGGTTTCCTCCGGGTGCTCCGGTTTCCCCCACAAGTCCAAAGACGTGGTACAGGTGAATTGGGTAGGCTAAATAGTCCGTAGTGTATGAGTGTGAATGAGTGTGTATTGATGCTGCAGCTGGAAGGGCATCCGCTGCGTAAAACATATGCTGGCGGTTCATTCCGTTGTGGCGACCCCAGATTAATAAAGGGACTAAGCCGAAAAGAAAATGGATGAATGAAACACTAAGATAGCACATAGTAAGACCCAAACTCAATTCCACCCTCTAGCCATTTTCCGTACCCCTAATGCTGTGTTCACACCAGACGCGGAACACGCGGCTAAATCGTGCTATTCGCGAGTAAATAGACGCGTGAACATTTAAGTTTACTCGCTTCATTCGCGCGTCTAATTCACTTCTGAACAGACGCGGATTCGCATCATGGGCAGGGCTTCTGTCTGCCCGGTGACTGTAGCTTTGTTGCTAAATGGCTAACATGGATTTTATTGATAAAATAACTGTGTTTATGTGCTTTATGAAGGCTGTAAAACAGCGTCGATACGTTTGGAGCAGTGTCGGAGTCCACTAGATACTTTCAGAGGTGCACCCAGCGCTGTGGGCTCATAAACTCCTCCAGAAACTTAACCTGGATGACGGAGGCTTTCAGCGGCGCTTCTGACTGAGCCAAGCCCAGTTTGATGAACTGTTGTCGGTGTCGGCTGAAGGATTTCCCCCGGGCACCAACAACAGGTGCTATGTCACAATCATGCCCCCACAAGAGCAAGCTCCTGATTGGTTAACGCAGCGCGAATGTCCGCAGAAGTTTAGATTTTGAACTCGAGCGATTTGCACGTTAAGCGCGTCAAACGCTCAATTCGCGCCGCGCCATTCGCGTGTATCGTGCCGCAGGATGCCTATTCGCGCGTTTGCATTGACTTAACATGTAAATCACTCGCGCTTGACGCTTCTTCCGCGTCTGGTGAACGCAGCATTAGATGGAGCTAAAGATCCCTTCCCCTAAAGAGCTGCTTTGCTCATTGCGACTCACTGATTGGTGAATTTTCTGCAAAGCATCATGGGAAATGCAGTTTTTCCCGCTAAACTATCTATTTCAAACATGATTTTGTTTTAAAAGAGATTTTGTATTAATGTGAACAGATGGGTTGAATAAGTCTGATGAACGTCCTCAGAGCTCACAGTAGCTCTGTTTGTACAGTTATTGTTCAAAATAATTTCCCTATGGAGAAAATGAATAGAGAATTCGCTTCTGGAGCTGGACTGTTGCACTCCACTGAACAATGAGTCTTTGATATTAGACATTTGGAACATGTATCAGGACGTTTTAGCGTACAAAATGAACAAACAAACAGTCTTTCTACTAGATTATCAATGATATAAAACCATTTCATTTTTACACGATCAAAAAAACAACAGTGGAAGTGCATCATTATTGACCAGGACAGAACATTTCAAGTAAAACAACAAACAGACAGCACAGAGAAACACATGAAGTACGTGTTTCTCATTTGCACACATAAAAACAACACACATTTAAAACAAAATCCTATGAATGACGGAGTTAAAGGGGCAGTTCACCCAAAAATTAAGTGTACTCATCATTTACTCAAGTGGGTATAAACCTTTAGGAGTTTCTTTCTACTGCTAAACACAAAAGAAGATATTTTGAAGAATGTTAGAGACCTGTAAGCATTGACTTCCATAGTAGAAAAAATACAGGGTTACAGGTTTCCAACATTCTTCAAAATCTCTTCTTTTGTGTTCAACAGAAGAAAGAAACTCCTAAAGGGTTGGAACGATGTATAAATGGGATGGGGATTGGGATGTATAAATGATGACAGAATTTTCATTTTTGAGTGAACTGCCCCTTTAAGAAGGGGAACCAGCACACAACCAGGGGAAATCCTGATGGAGGAGTAAAGCTTTGCTCAAACACTAAAGCTAACCTCATCAGCAAGATAAACACACACACACACACGCGCGCGCACGCTAAAGAGAGAAACGAGAAAGCGGCGACTGCACACACACTGCAGAACCTCAGCCTTGTTTTCCAGTAAACGTCCTCACTAAACACATTGGCTGGTCAGATTATGTTTATCTTTATCTGCAGTTATTATTTTAAAGATCCATCATGTTTGCTCCAGTGACCTGCATCTCAGGTTTTACCTGTATTAAAGCCTTGTGTTCTGCTGCTAGACTGAGAACAGCATATTAAAGAGTATTTTTCCTCAGCCCATAACGTATTCAACATCTACACACCATCTCCGGCTTCCAGAACAATCATTATTTCATGAAACACTCAATCTCCTTGTGTCCAATCAGCAACTATTTTAAACTTAATAAGTGAAAAAAGCAAGGTTTGGAATGTAAGCGAATCGGATTATATTGATTTATATATTCATCTCACACACCTCGTTTGAGTTCATTTAGATACAAAGAATGGAATTGAATTACAGTCCTTTACGTTTATTTATTAAATACTGCTCAAAACAGCCCAAATTTATGAAATATTCACACACATATATATATATATACAACTGAAGTCAGAATTATTCGCCCCCGTTTATCTTTTCCCCAATTTCTGTTTAACGCAGAGCAGATTTTTTCAACACATTTCTAATCATAATAGTATCTCATCTCTAATAAATGATTTATTTTCTCTTTGTCATGATGACAGTAAATAATATTTGACTAGATATTTTTCGAGACACTTCTATACAGCTTAAAGGGAAAAATCTACTTGTCAAGCTGTTTGGACAGACATGTGTGTAGGTATAGTGTATAGAGCGTCATATTGGGGTGATATAAACACACTCAGTCCTTTTTTTTTTCAATTGAGCAACATAAAAACGGTGGACCAATTGGAGCGGTTTTCAGATCGACCGCAACTTGACGTAGGAGTGCGGTGCCCCCGCCCACCGAATTGATTGACAGCTGCGTATTAACATGTCTCCGTAGTAACGTGTATAATCATACCAACCAAGATGTGTAAGAGTAATGAAAATGCTCAAATCTATTACAAATAATAATAATAACAATAATAATATATGAATAATGGTGTGTATATGGAGGGTCTTACTGTATGCGTCTCTTCTGGGTCAAAATGAGGGTCAAAAACACGTTATTGGAAAACAAGGCTAGAAAATCTGCATAACAATAAAGCCAACAGAGTTCAGTTTCCTGTTCAGATGCTGTTCTCCTGCGTGTGTGTGTGTGTTTGATGAACAACAGAAGATTAATCTGAGAAGTCTGACTCCAGATCAGCAGCTCTCTGCTCTCAATCACCGTTTCTGATGCTACAAACCACTTAAAGTCACTTCCTCTACACTGGAAGACTAGCAAACACTATGTACATTAGAATGCACTTTTTAAACACACACACACACACACACGCACACACACGCACGCACACACACACACAGATTCAAAACCTGAAATATTCTGGTGAAATTATATACACTAAAATTACAAAATCTCTCATTTTAGCTCTAGTATCAATGGAGGAGATGGAAGATTATTCATTACACTTTTTAAAAATAGAAATAAACAGTAACACTTTATTTTAAGGCTCCAAAATAATGCATTAGTTAAGTATTAATTAATGGTTAATTTGTTTACAAATAAGCATTAGTTAAAGATAGTTTTAGTCAATAAACCTGAATATTCCTCTATAAGTGCCATAATTAATGTGGATTTCACTTTCACTTTAGAATAGGGGGTCAAATAGCCTTTATTAACACTGTATTAATGACCTTTTAGCCTTATATATTGGTTTGTTTTAGTCAGTAAACTTGAATATTCCTCTATAAGTGCCATAATTAATGTGAATATCACTTTCACTTCAGAATAGGGGGTCAAATTATCTATATTACCAGTGTATTAATGACCTTTACCCTTAATTATAAGCTTGTTTTAGTCAATAAACTTGAATATTCCTCTATAAGTGCCATAATTAATGTGGATTTCACTTTCACTTTAGAATAGGGGGTCAAATAGCCTTTATTAACACTGTATTAATGACCTTTTAGCCTTATATATTGGTTTGTTTTAGTCAGTAAACTTGAATATTCCTCTATAAGTGCCATAATTAATGTGAATATCACTTTCACTTCAGAATAGGGGGTCAAATTATCTATATTACCAGTGTATTAATGACCTTTACCCTTAATTATAAGCTTGTTTTAGTCAATAAACTTGAATATTCCTCTATAAGTGCCATAATTAATGTGGATTTCACTTTCACTTTAGAATAGGGGGTCAAATAGCCTTTATTAACACTGTATTAATGACCTTTTAGCCTTATATATTGGTTTGTTTTAGTCAGTAAACTTGAATATTCCTCTATAAGTGCCATAATTAATGTGAATATCACTTTCACTTCAGAATAGGGGGTCAAATTATCTATATTACCAGTGTATTAATGACCTTTACCCTTAATTATAAGCTTGTTTTAATCAATAAACTTGAATATTCCTCTATAAGTGCCATAATTAATGTAAATATTCCTTTTCACTTTAGAATAAGGGGGTCAAATTACCTTCATTAACCCTGTATTAATGACCTTTACCCTTAATTATAAGCTTGTTTTAGTCAGTAAACTTGAATATTCCTCTATAAGTGCCATAATTAATGTGGATTTCACTTTCACTTTAGAATAGGTGGTCAAATTACCTTTATTAACATTGTATTAATGACCTTTTAGCCTTAATTATTAGCTTGTTTTAATCAATAAACTTGAATATTCCTCTATAAGTGCCATAATTAATGTAAATATTCCTTTTCACTTTAGAATAAGGGGGTCAAATTACCTTTATTAACCCTGTATTAATGACCTTTACCCTTAATTATAAGCTTGTTTTAGTCAATAAACTTGAATATTCCTCTATAAGTGCCATAATTAATGTGGATTTCACTTTCACTTTAGAATAGGGGGTCAAATTACCTTTATTAACCCTGTATTAATGACCTTTACCCTTAATTATAAGCTTGTTTTAGTCAATAAACTTGAATATCACTTAAGTGCCATTGTAAATGGACATAACCTTAGGGCAGGAGGTTAAACTGTGTTCATTACACTATTTTAGCCACATATAATTGCAAATCAGCAGTAATTAAACACAATTGCTAGTCTGTTGTTCAGTTAACTTACACAGTGATGTTAAAATGCAGGTTAAAATGCCTTTACTATATGTTCAGTGAATCATGTATGATGTGTTTGCTCATGCTGAACTGATGCATAATTCATTTAATCGTTTATTTTCCTTCAGCGTAGTCCCTTTATTCATTAGGGGTCGCCACAGCGGAATGAACCACCAACTATTTCACTATATGTTTTACACAGCAGATTCCTTTCAGCTGCAACCCAGTACTGGGAAATGATGCACAATTGTGAAAAAGTTAATCACGATTTAACTGAGCTAAACTAATGCATAATTCAGGACCCTTAAAGCGTCACCATTAATCACTAGTGCTTTTGTTTTTAACTAATGCCTAATTGTGAACAAATTAACCATTAATTAACGCTTAACCAATGCATTATTTTGGACCTTTAAAATAAAGTGTTACCATGATGCTGAACACTGTAATGTTAGGCACAGCTCAGTATTAGATTAAAAATGCCCCTCATTAAATCTATATATATATATATATTTATCATTTTCTGTTTGTTTGTTTGTTTAAAAAAAAATCAGATTCTAATTTAAAAATGCACATTTAGGCAAACATTAATCTGACAACATCGAATATTTGATCTAATATTTCATATGAACTTGCCTTGGCGTGTACCAAAAAACAAAACTAAAGATAAACTCTGCAATAAATAATAAGTTAGAGATTGTCTGCTGCAGAAGTTGAATTAGAGTGATTTGATCACTGTTAGCTCAAATGAGACCATGATGTGAAGAAGTGGCTTTAAATGGTTTCTTCAGCGAAAATATCAAAGCACAAACACAAACAAATGCACCTTAAATCTGTACAAACACACAGAATCTCTCGCTGCTGCTGACCCAAGAACAAATCTCCAAGGAAAGAAGAATAAAAGCTTGCATATTTTACACAAAAATAAGACACATGTTCAACGTTCTCTTTTTTCATCCTCCAATAGTAAAGAATCAGTCCTTAAAAATGAGCGCTGTGGTGTTTCCTCACCTCCTCCTGATCCTGCTGAGCTTTGAGGCTTATTTTCCTGTTTTTCAGTCTCCGCTGCGGGCCGAGTGACTCCACAACACACGATGAAGGATGAGTGTCTGTGTTGTGAATCGCTCAGTGTGTGTGTGTGTGTGTGTGTGTGTATCCACAGCAGCACCTCCATCTGCGGCACTCACTGTAAAATCACATCCAGCAAACTACACTCAGTTGCACTTTCATTTGACATTTTAAGCATCAAACAACTGAACCAAAAATATGAACGCAGCAACGTTTAAGCTGAGCTGCACCTATAGCTAAGGGAGCCGCACAGATCACAAGCCCAGAGTTCGGAATGCACGTGATTAATAACTTTTTTAAACTTGTAGGTTAATCCAACATTTATAACCATTGCAGAGAGATCTCCTCCTGCATCATTCATATCAATCGAATGAAAGCATATTGGCTTTATAGTCTGAATAGTCAGACACAATATTCATTCTGTTTCCACTGCAGCATGACTTTATATTCTATACTGGACATTATTGAAGGTTCAGTGATGAGACTTTAGTCTAAGCAGAGTCAGACCTTACTGTCCTAATGAAATCATTCAACATCAAGACATGATCATATTTTATTGTGCTCAAATAAGCGTCATCTAGAGGCCTTTGCCTTTCATATAAGCCACTTCTGATATCAAATAACCAACTAGAAGTCAAGCTATTATATGTTGTTCCTAAAACTTGAATAGGCGACCAGACTTTTGTCAGGTAGTGTGTGTATATACAGTTGAAGTCAGAATGCCATGTGTGTGAGTGTGTTAGTCTTACGGTCGCTTCATTTGCTGTGTTGATAGGAGTAGTTGTTGTGTTCAGCTGTTGTGTCGATGGAGATCTGCTGCTGCTGTCCACTGTTCTCCTGCATGAACACAACACCATCAGGAAAACATCTACACTTATCACTAATATTAGTAGTAGTATTAAAATAACTATTATTTTTATTAGTGGCAGATCGCAATTATGACTCTTCAGGTGTGTACCACCACCTACTGTTGCATTGCCCACATTTCACAGAATCTACCTAATTATAATTTTTTTTTAAATACATAAATATATTTGTGCACTTCATTATTTTGTAAACATTCATTTGCTTTTATTATATTTTTTCAAAAGACATAACCTTTCTTCACCTCTCATCACATGGAATGCCTTAGGGCGGGGTTATTAGTCATTTAGGGTGGAGCTATCAGTCATTTAGGGTGAAGCTATCAGTCCTTTAGGGCGGAACCATCAGTCCTTTAGGCAAGTACTATTAGTGCTTTAAGGCCGTGCTATCAGTCCTTTAGGGCGGAGCTATTAGTCCTTTAGGGCGGAGCTATTAGTCCTTTAGGGCGGAGCTATTAGTCCTTTAGGGCGGGACTATCAGTCCTTTAGGGCAGAACTATCAGTCTTTTAGGGCAGGACTATCAAACATTTAGGGCGGAGCTTTAGCATTTTAGGACGGAGCTATCAGTCTTTTAGGGCGGAGCTATCAGTCCATTAGGGTGGAGCTATGAGAGCATGCCTTTCTGCTTTCGGTCCTTTAGGGGCGGAGCTATCAGTCCTTTAGGGTGGAGCGATGAAAGCATGTCTTTCTGCTTTCAGTCCTTTAGGGGTGGAGCTATCAGTCCTTTAGGGCGGAGCTATGAGAGCATGTCTTTCTGTTTTCAGTCCTTTAGGGGCGGAGCTATCAGTCCTTTAGGGTGGAGCTATGAGAGAATGTCTTTCTGCTTTCAGTCCTTTAGGGGCGGAGCTATCAGTCATTTAGGGTGAAGCTATCAGACCTTTAGGGAGGAGCTATCAGTCCTTTAGGGCGGAACCATCAGTCCTTTAGGCAAGGACTATTAGTGCTTTAAGGCCGTGCTATCAGTCCTTTAGGGCGGGACTATCAGTCCTTTAGGGCAGAACTATCAGTCTTTTAGGGCAGGACTATCAAACATTTAGGGCGGAGCTTTCAGTATTTTAGGGCGGAGCTATCAGTCCTTTAGGGGAGAACTATCAAACAGTTAGGGCGGAGCTTTTAGCATTTTAGGACGGAGCTATCAGTCTTTTAGGGCGAAGCTATCAGTCCATTAGGGTGGAGCTATGAGAGCATGCCTTTCTGCTTTCGGTCCTTTAGGGGCGGAGCTATCAGTCCTTTAGGGTGGAGCGATGAAAGCATGTCTTTCTGTTTTCAGTCCTTTAGGGGCGGAGCTATCAGTCCTTTAGGGCGGAGCGATGAAAGCATGTCTTTCTGCTTTCAGTCCTTTGGGGGCGGAGCTATCAGTCCATTAGGGTGGAGCTATGAGAGCATGTCTTTCTGCTTTCGGTCCTTTAGGGGCGGAGCTATCAGTCCTTTAGGGTGGAGCGATGAAAGCATGTCTTTCTGCTTTCAGTCCTTTAGGGGCGGAGCTATCAGTCCTTTAGGGCGGAGCGATGAAAGCATGTCTTTCTGCTTTCAGTCCTTTAGGGGCGGAGCTATCAGTCCTTTAGGGCGGAGCTATGAGAGCATGTCTTTCTGTTTTCAGTCCATTAGGGGCGGAGCTATCAGTCCTTTAGGGCGGAGCTATGAGAGCATGTCTTTCTGTTTTCAGTCCTTTAGGGGCGGAGCTATCAGTCCTTTAGGGCGGAGCTATGAGAGCATGTCTTTCTGTTTTCAGTCCATTAGGGGCGGAGCTATCAGTCCTTTAGGGCGGAGCTATGAGAGCATGTCTTTCTGTTTTCAGTCCTTTAGGGCAGAGCTATCAGTCTTTTAGGGTGGAGCTATGAGAGAATGTCTTTCTGCTTTCAGTCCTTTAGGGGCGGAGCTATCAGTCCTTTGGGGTGGAGCTATGAGAGCATGTTTTTCTGTTTTCAGTCCTTTAGGGGCGGAGCTATCAGTCCTTTAGGGCGGAGCTATGAGAGAATATCTTTCTGCTTTCAGTCCTTTAGAGGTGGAGCTATCAGTCCTTTAGGGTGGAGCTATGAGTGCATGTATTTTTGCTTTCAGTCCTTTAGGGGCGGAGCTATCAGTCCTTTAGGGTGGAGCTATTAGAGCATGTCTTTCTGTTTTCATCAATCTTCCTTCCTTTTGTTAGCAATGCCCATCTTTTAGCAATTCAATCAATCTCCAAAGACTTAAATCATGCACCACCTTACATTTTTTTTCTCATTTCAGAACCATTTCAAGTGGATGTAATGATATGGGAAAAAAGGAAAATCTTAACTATTGTTTTATGATGATTTTAAAACCGATACCTCCCTTTTATTCACACCCTGTACTCCAATATGTTTCTGTATACTATATAATAGTTCTCCATATCCCATATGTCCTCTCCTGTCTTCATATATTTTTGTAATTAATGCCTTAGTTTCCATAGTATTGCGATCCTTGGCTGCTTTTTTTTTTACTACTTTACTAAGAGCCACAGAAGCCTGTCATACCTCTAATGAGACACTAGAGGGAGGCACTGCGGTGAACTGAGGGATATACGTGCCCTGCAGAGCTGCGTTCGGGATATACTGAGGGGAAAAAACACAAGATCAGCATCACTTTTACATTCACTCACAGATCAGCATCACAAACTCTTCAGCCGGACTCACACTGGGCCATTTTAAAGTCCACCTCAATCAAAAGCCAATTATCTGGAGATTTATCTCAGTAAGATGATGCGTTTCCAACAGAAACTGAATATTAGGTAGTGGGCTGGGTTTTTATTTATCGCACTACTCTCACACTATTGTTTTCCTCTTTCTGAAGGTCTTGATAACACATCAATACTGAGTTTTTCTTTCATTATTTTAGCCAATAGGATTGTAGAGTAATGATTTGTTGTACTCTCCCATTCACTGCGCTCTAGAATTACCAACTATGATGACTGAGAAAGCTGGAAATGTGAAAAGGGTCAATAGGACTCTTTTAGGATTTCCACATTTATTTTAGATGAGCACAATGTCCCAGTGTGAGCCAGGCTTTATTGAACTGAATCTCCAACCGTGCCGGTGCTGCCGAGGGACAGGTGACTCAGCTGCTGGGTCAACGGTCCCATCATAGACGAGGGCTGGAGGGACATTTGGTGATCCAGAGCCTGGGTCAAAAGAGCACCCTGTACACATGATCATAAACACAGTTAATATGGCAAGTAATTAGCCAATTAGGCAAGTCATTGTATAACAGTGGTTTGTTCTAGGGACAATTCAAAATAAATACTGCTTAAGAGGGCTAATAATATTGACCTTAAAATGGCTTAAAAGAATTAAGAACTGCTTTTATTCTAGCCGAAATAAAACAAATGAAATTTTCTCCAGAAGAAAAAATATTATAGGAAATACTGTGAAAATTTCCTGAATCTGTACAACATCATTTGGGAAATATTTGAAAATAAAATGGAGGGTGAATAATCTTGACTTTAACTGTATGTACAGTAAATAGAGAGAAACTAACTGTGGGCTGCATGAGGTACGACTGATGATGCATCCAGGACGGGCTGTGCATCTGTGGATCAAAACAAATATATATACAGTGCTCAGCATATATGAGTACACCCCATTTTGAAAATGAACATTGCAACAAAATTGTATGTATTTTTTGCTATTTTTGACATTTTTATTTAATATTTTTTCCTAACATATAAATATGGCCGACTAATTTTGTGAACCATTATCTCATCTAATCTCATTTTCATCTGCTGTTTCAGGGGCCGGGTCGCGGGGGCAGCAGTGTTAGGAGAGAACCCCAGACTTCCCTCTCCCCAGACACTTCCTCCAGCTCCTCCGTAGGGATGCCGAGGCATTCCCAGGCCAGCCGAGAGACATAGTCCCTCCAGCGTGTCCTGGGTCTTCCCCGAGGCCTCCTCCTCCCACTGCTTATTTATTAGAAAAGAAAAACACCAGTGGCAAATCCCAATGCATCAAACTCCACTTCTCTGACTGATATTTGCTCCAGTTTATGATCCAGTGATGATTTTGTTCTCTTTTGACTCATTGGATGGAAACGCTGCTTTATTCAGAAATGTTTAATTAATTTGATATTCCAGTTTTGCACATTAATCTAATTCTCATCTTTGGATGGAAACACAGCTAGTGAGAGCTGCTGTAATGGTGGTGTGAATGATCTGACCTGGTAGGACGGGACTTGTGAAGGCATGTATGGAGACAGAGACGTCTGAGCGATCATTCGGTTTGGACCAATGCTGTACGGCGATGAATAAAACCTGAAATCAGTACAGAAATATTAGTTCAGGTAAAAAAAAAAATGATAATAAATCAAACAGTTTAATCCAGCTCTTCTGAAAAGATGCAATCGCTTTATTCATTCATTCATTTTCTTGTCGGCTTAGTCCCTTTATTAATCTAGGGTCGCCACAGCAGAATGAACCGCCAACTTATCCAGCACGATTTTACGCAGCGGATGCCCTTCCAGCCGCAACCCATCTCTGGGAACATCCACACACTCATTCACACTCATACACTACGGACAATTTAGCTTACCCAATTCACCTGTACTGCATGTCTTTGGACTGTGGGGGAAACCGGAGCACCCGGAGGAAACCCACGCGAACGCAGGGAGAACATGCAAACTCCACACAGAAACGCCAGCTGACCCAGCCCAGCCGAGGTTCGAACCTGCGACCCAGCGACGTTCTTGCTGTGAGGCGACAGCACTACCTACTGCGCCACTGCATCGCCCGCAATCACTTTATATGAAGGTTTAAATGCTGAACAGAAACTCAAGAGAACCCATTTATGACCATGAAATGAGGGTAAACTAAAAATCATAGAATTTTTTTTTTAAATGAACAAAAATTGCGATCAGAAGCTAATATAGCTTTAAAACCTCTCTAGTTTTTGTTTTTAATTTAAATGTTCACCTTAAAAGTGAGATTTAACATGTTTATTGTGATGTTTTTCGGTACACAGTTTCAGTTTCCTTTATTTTTGTCATTCAAAACATCACAAATAAATTATAATGCAGAACAAAATTACATTACATCAGACCCAGCAAGAGCATAAAAATCATCAAACACTATAAAATCCTAACTTAATAAATAAGCTTTTATAAGGTCATAAATATATAAAAATATACTTATATAAAATATAAGCCAATTAAAAAAAAATCACAGAAGGGAATAAATTATAACTTAAATAACTATTCCACAAGTTTGTATAATTATAAATAATTATGAATTAAAATAATTAAATATAAATAAAATAATTATATTATTAACAATTTGTGCTAGTTTAACTATTAATTATTACATACTAGCTATTCAACAGTATTTAAGATATGGTATTATTCAGAAGTCTCATAATGACAGGATCACGAAACCACACTGATTTGCTCCTCAGGCTTCTACAATGCCTGTCTGATGGCATGAGCAGGCTATGGCCAGGGTGGGTTGGATCCCTTAAAATGCTATTTGTCCTAGACAGACAATGTCGTTGATACAGTTCCTCAACAGATGTCATTTTGACTCCAACAGACCTTTCAGCTGACTTTATTATCCTCTTAATGGTGTTCTTGTCAGATACACTGCTATTCTCATACCAAAGGGAGATGCTATTAGTGAGAACACTCTCAACAGCTCCTCTGTAAAACGTTGTGAGGATTGATGGGCTGGGGTGTGCTCTTTTTAACCTTCTCAGAAAGTGCCGTCGCTGGTGCGCTTTCTTTGCAAGACAAATGGTATGGAGAGACCAAGTCAAGTTCTCAGTAACGTGGACCCCCAGGAGTTTTACCTGCTGTACAGTCTCCACTGCGATGTACTCACCCGTTCTGTAAAGCTGTCGGGTCGTATGTGAGCGTCATTCCTCCCTGAAGATGGAGAAAATGTTAGTTCATAAATCTCACAATGTTAAACTAAACATACATTCACTGAAGATGCAAATAAAAACTTTATAGTATTATTTATAAGTATTATTTATTGTAGTAAGATTACGAAAGTCATTCATTCATTCATTTTCTTTTCGGCTTGGTCCCTTTATTAATCAGGGGTCGTCACAGCGGAATTAACCGCAAACTTATCCAGCATATGTGTCATGCAGTGGATGCCTTTCCAGCCGCAACCCATCACTGGGAAACACCCACACACTCTTGCATTTACACTCATACACTACGGCTAATTTACTTCATCAATTCCCCTATAGCGCATGTGTATGGACTGTGGAGGAAACCGGAGCACCCAGAGGAAACCCACGCCAACACGGGGAGAACATGCAAACTCCACACAGAAATGCCAACTGACCCAGCCGGGACTCGAACCAGCAACCTTCATGCTGTGAGGCGATTATGCTACCCACTGCACCACCGTGACGCCCCAGATTAGGAAATCTTTGCATTAAAAAAAAACTTTTATTAATTTAAAAAAATCTGTCAACTGGATTAGAAAAATAATGATGTTTTCCTTTGAGGATGATTTGGTCCCACTTTATATTAAGTGGACTTAACTACTATCATAATATAATGAGGTGGGATACGGGTCATGTTAGAGACAGGTTTGGTGGTATGGGTAGTTTTAGTGATGGGTTAAGGTGTAACAGTATTATTACCAGAAATTAATTACAGATGTATATTCTAATTTGTGGGTTATGTGCGAATAAAGTATAAATTGAAATGCAAAGTCAAAGCATAAACAGCGAATAGATTCTCCCGACCAGCAAATATTACTCTAAGCAAAAGAAAAAGACAGTGAATATATAGCAGAGGTGTGAGCCTACACTGGTCTCACGATTCGGTTTGGTTACGATTATCATTCCATCGATTCGGTTCAATTCAATCTCTCGGTGCATCACGGTGCATTGACGATGCTTTCCATAGACAATTTTATATTTTACTTTACAGGCGCTGTTCACCGATGAGTGATACTGATAAACGGCAGCGGCGCAGTGTTGCCAGATTGGGCGGTTTTGGATAGGCATTTCGGCGAGTTTTGGATAGTTTTTGGGTCAGCTACATCTGGCAACACTGCAGCGTCGATCACAGCTCGGGCGCTCGTGTCTGTATCCAGAAGGATGGCTGTAACAGCCGAGAGGAGAGGAAAAGTCATGCCAGCCAGTCAAATGGGCCACAGTGAGAGAGAGAAAGAGAGAGAGAGAGAGAAATGGAGTTTACTTTCATTCTCCCAATCGCAGTGAAGGGGCTTCTACTGTTAGTGTCAGTGAAAGACTGTCCAGCAAACACACACGCAGTGAAATTGTGCAGAGTTTCTGCGTTTTTAAGTAGTTGGAGCGTTGTAAACACTCGCGCTCGCCTCCCTCGCCATAGTAAGCGACATATCCCATATGAGATTAATGACATCAGTACATAATAAGCGGTTATGATTATTACTGAACCGATACTGAATTGTCCGCGTCTGCACCGAACAAACAATTAATTTTGACACCCCTATTATATAGCACCAATAACTAAATATCTGAGGAATATCCACAAGATAAAGGTAAACCGCATCGAACTGTAGCTCTGACTGGGACATGAGGGTTTTAAATGACTGAAAAACAGCTGTGGGTGGATCGCAAGTGCACACAATTTACAGTTCATGATCATATCTCCATTTTATTCTGTTGATACGTGATATAAATATGCGTAGCTTGAAACAGATGGAAAAATGAGTGGATTGTGCTGCGTTTTTATAGACAATCTGAATATCTGCCAATGTTTGCATTCATTCGTAGTCTCTAAATGTGTCTAAGTGAAGTTTATTTATAAACTAATTTCGAGAGAATCATGTGCTTATGATTGCTTGCGGCTGGTCCTGCATTATTCAATTTATGATTCACCAATCAGACGATTCCTAAGCCACGATAAACACCCTAAGTTCCATATCACAGCCATCTTCATTTTGAAGAATCCCCCTCTTCCACCCCTACTCCTCCTCTTTTTCTAGATGGGTGGCACGGTGGCCCAGTGGTTAGCACTGTTGCCTCACAGCAAGAACGTCACTGGTTCTAGTCCTTACCAAGCCAGCCGACGTTTCTATAAGGAGTTTACACGTTCTCCCCGTGCTCACGTCGGTTTTCCTCGAGTTCCCCAGTTTCCTCCCACCGTCCAAAAACATGCAATTTAAGTTAATTGACTAATCCAAATCAGCACCATAGACATTCTCCTAGTAAGTAGTTATCTCCATATCTGTTCATTAGCTACTACAGCAGGGGAGTTTTCGAGATCTACCTGAGCTCAAACTCCCCTCTCTCCCTGCAAACGGGAGGGAGCCCCGGGCTCGAGGATCTTATGAGCTCAGGGCTCTCTCCCGGGACAGCATGCCAAACACGCTTTATAATCAATCATCAGCTAAGTGTGAACTCTTGAACTAACTGTTTTTAGATTATAAAAGTTTATTAGATGCGAAAAATATCAAATATTGGCTGTTTATTTTGTGTATTAAAATAAAGCAAATAAAAGTACTTTTCTCTAGGGAAATGTTATATCACAGGAAATATTGCTATCGCAATACTCAACGGAAATATTGCATATTTCGCTCATGTCGTGCAGCGCTACTACTAACACAAATATTAAATATGAGTCAATATTAAATATACAGGGTGTGTGTGTTAAAACACAGATTCGTCGCTCTGATACCGTATCAGCGTCTCTAGTCCAGGATCGTCCGTTCTGCAGGTATTTGGCCTGATTCTGTCGCTTCTTTTGTCCTCCATCTGCAAACTTGCATAGCAGCGGTTCTGTAGGCACTAAAGACACAGCCAGATTTATTTAGAGATATTTATTTATTCATGTTCTTCAATATTAAATCATCAATTCTTTAACAAGAACTTATATACAATAATCAAACACATTTTAGCTGATCTACCTGGAACTCCTGGTGGGGTTTTGATATATTTCCCATTGAAATGCTGAATAATAGCTTCACATTTCTCTGTGGACTCCATCCTGTGGTACACACACATTCACAAACATGGAAATGCTGGGACAAAACAGCTGTGGAAAATTCTTTAATAGCAAATTAAACTCAGCAGGATGTGAGTGTGTGTGTGTGTGTGTGTGTTGTTCAGTACCTGGCGAAGCCCACTCCTCTACTGGTGCCATTAGCGTCCCGCAGGATGCGTGTGGAGATCACCTGCCCGAAAGACTTCAGCATGGCATCTAGCTCCTGCTCGTCCATTGACACCGGCAGGTTGGAGATGTACAGGTTTGTGGGATCCTGCTCCTGTTGCTGGACACACACACACACACACACACCGCTAGTTCAGTTCAGGAATGCCTTTAGGTTGGGGCTATCAGTAATTTCATGTGTGGCTATCAGTAATTTAGGGCGGGGCTATCAGCCATTTAGAGCGGAACAATCAGTAATGTAGGGAGGGGCTATCAGTAAATTAGGGTGGGGCTATCAGTCATTTTGGGCGGGACTATCAGTAATTTAATGTGTGGCTATCAGTGATTTAGGGCGGGGCTATCAGTCATTTAGGGCGGGACAATCAGTAATGTAGGGCGGGGCTATCAGTAATTTAGGGTGAGGCTATCAGTCATTTAGGGCGGAACAATCAGTAATGTAGGGCGGGGCTATCAGTAATTTAGGGTGGAACTATCAGTCATTTAGGGCAGGACTATCAGTAATTTAATGTATGGCTATCAGTAATTTAGGGCAGGGCTATCAGTTTTTTGGGGCAGAGCTATCAGTCCTTTAGGGAGGGGCTATCACTCCTTTAGGGTAGGAATATCAGAATTTTAGTGATAGACTATCAGTATTTTAGTGCGGGGCTATCAGCACTTTAGGGCAGAGCTATTAGTCCATAGGGCGGGGCTATCAGCACTTTAGGGACTGGCTATCACTCCTTTAGGGTGGGGCTATCTGTAATTTAGGGTCGGGCTATCAATACTTTAGGGAGGGGCTACCAGTCATTTAGGGTGGGGCTATCAGTACTTTAGGGACTGGCTATCACTCCTTTAGGGTGGGGCTATCTGTAATTTAGGGTCGGGCTATCAATACTTTAGGGAGGGGCTACCAGTCATTTAGGGTGGGGCTATCAGTACTTTACGGAGGGGCTATCAATCCTTTAGGGCAGAGCTAACAGTAATTTAGGGCAGGAATATGTCATTTAGGGAGGGCTATCAGCCATTTAGGGTGGGGCTATCAGTAACTTAGGGTGGGGCTATCAGTGCTTTAGGGATTGGCTATCACTCCTTTAGCGTGGGGCTATCAATACTTTAGAGAGGTGCTATCAGTTCGTTAGGGCGGGGCTATCAGTACTTTGGGGAGGGGCTATCAATCCTTTAGGGCGGGGCTATAAGTCATTTAAGGTGGCGCTATCAGTCATTTAGGGCAGGAATATCAGTAATTTAGGGCAGGGTTATCAGTAATTTAGGGCAGGGTTATCAGTAATTTAAGATGTGGCTATCAGTAATTTAGGGTGAAGCTATCAGTCATTTAAGGCAGGGCTATCAGTCATTTAGGGCGGGGCTATCGGTAATTTAAGATGAGGCTATCAGTCTTTTAGGGCGGAGCTAACAGTAATTTAGGGCAGGGTTATCAGTCATTTAGGGCAGGGTTATCAGTAATTTAGGGCGTGGCTATCAGGGAGTGTCTTTTTTCTGCTGCCTTTATCCATTCATCAATCTTCTATCATTTTGTTAGCCACGCCCATTTTTCAACAATCTAATCAGTTCCCAAATAACGGAATTATGCACCGCCCTACATTATTTCCTCATTTCAGGACCGTTTCAATTGAACGTACGTCACAACATGGGGGAAAAGGAAAATCTTTCATGGCGAAATTAAAATGTAAGGAATAAAACATGTTAGCAATCTCGATATTTCAGTCTATTCATTTGATTGTATGATCTTTTAAACCTTCAAACAATCAAGATTTAAAGCTACTCAAAACTAAAGTCAATTCTGTAAACTTCAAGTTTGCCGGTCAGGTCAGTATTAGCGTTTGTCTTCATAAATGTTTTGAAATCTAATTTTATAGTTAGATCTGCACATTTTAAAAGTCCCGTATGCACAGGTCACGTTTAAATACATTTATTTTCATTGCAGTGTTTATTATTTTAAAAAGCAAATAAACGTATTAGTTTGGGTTCTGCTGTTGTACACTTTACCATCACAGTAACATGTAAATAATAAACAGACTTCTTATTCTTCCGAAAGATGCAATTCTAATTAAACTCGGTAACACTTTAGATTAGGTCAAAACTCACACCATTAACTGCTGGCTTAATACCTGCCCATGATTAAGATATTAACAATTTGTTAGCACTTATTCTACATCCCTAATCCTACCCAATGCCTAAACCCAACTGCTAACCTTTGATAAGCAGCTAATGAGTAGTTTATTGAGCTAAAAGTCTTAGCTAATGGTTTGTCAATAGCATGAATTGCACATTAAAAAATTAAAGTGTGACCTTAAATTAGGACAAAGCCACAATCTGTTCAATAAATGACTGTTTATTAAAAAAGATAGTGTATTTCCCCCCTGCTGAGCAGAAAACACAGAGCTGTGATATCTTTCTAGCATACAGAGGTCTCCGTTTGCTCTTTTAGTGTAAAGTTCATTGGTTCACTAAGGATGTATATCCTGCATTTCTCACTGCGTGTGTGTGTGTGTTTAAAGTGTGTTTGCATATGATCCTCACACACTGCCTGTGTGTTGGACAAAAGGGATTCTGGGAAACAAAGAGGATCGACTTCAAAAGACAAAAACAACAGATCGACTGATACTCACACAGCAGAGGAACGGCAAACAATGACACGAAACACGCCAGAGAAAAGACTCAGACCGCCAACACACACACACACACTTCTGTCCAGTCAAATATAGGTCACCTAATCTTATCACTGGGAATACAGAGAGTTTGTGTGTGTTTTGTGTGCATGGATGTGTTTTTATATAGGAAATTGCGAGCTCAGAAATGCATTTAAATCGTGTTACACACTATATGGAAGGTAAAAACCCATAATAGGGGCTCTTTAAAGGGTCATGAAACCCCCCCTTGTCTCACCTCTAGTTTAAAAAAAGTAGGGAAGTGGGTGTGTCCATCTTTTTTTAGGTGGGAGTGACGAAAGAGGCAAGCGGTTGCATAAAAAAAGTGGAGTTTTTATTGAGGGCATGAAAAACAGCTGATTGGTTCGAACCAGCTCTTTCTCATGATTTAATGCACAGACATGCTGAAAACTCAATGACATCACTGTACTGCTGGCCAATCACCACGCTGGAATTTATGCAATGACCTCATCGTCATGACGTCGCTTCAAAATTTCTTTTTAGACTGTAAGAATTTGTTTTAAACAACACAAAAATTATATACACTCACCGGCCACTTTATTAGGTACACCTGTCAAACTGCTGTTAAACACACAATTCTAATCAGCCAATCACATGGCAGCAACTCAATGCATTTAGGCATGTAGACATGGTCATCTACTGCAGTTCAAAGCGAGCTGATCTGAGTATTTCAGAAACTGCTGATCTACTGGGATTTTCATGCACAACCATTTCTAGGGTTTACAGAGAATGGACTGAAAAAGAGGAAATATCCAGTGAGCGGCAGTTCTGTGGGCGCAAATGCCTTGTTGATGCCAGAGGACAGAGGAGAATGGCCAGACTGGTTCCAGCTGATAGAAGGGCAACAGTAACTCAAATTACCACTCGTTACAACCGAGGTCTGCAGAAGAGCATTTCTGAACACACAACACGTCCAACCTTGAGGCGGATGGGCTACAGCAGCAGAAGACCACACCGGATGCCGCTCCTGTCAGCTAAGAACAGGAAACTGAGGCTACAATTCACACAGGCTCACCAAAACTGGACAATAGAAGATTGGAGAAACGTTGCCTGGTCTGATGAGTCTCCATTTCTGCTGCCACATTCGGATGGTCGGGTCAGAATTTGGCCTCAACAACATGAAAGCATGGATCCATCCTGCCTTGTATCAACGGTTCAGGCTAATGGTGGTGGTGTTATTGTGTGGGGGATATTCTCTTGGCACACTTTGGGTCCATTAGTACCAATTGAACATCATGTCAACGCCACAGCCTACCTGAGTATTGTTGCTGACCATGTCCATCCCTTTATGACCACAGTGTCTCCATCTTCTGATGGCTACTTCCAGCAGGATAACACACCATGTCATAAAGCGTGAATCATCTCAGACTGGTTTCTTGAACATGACAATGAGTTCACTGTACTCAAATGGCCTCCACAGTCACCAGTTCTCAATCCAATAGAGCACCTTTGGGATGTGGTGGAACGGGAGATTGGCATCATGGATGTGCAGCCGACAAATCTGCAGCAACTGTGTGATGCTATCATGTCAATATGGAGCAAAATATCCAAGGAACATTCCCAGTACCTTGTTGAATCTGTGCCACGAAGGATTAAGGCAGTTCTGAAGGCAAAAGGGGTCCAAATCGATACTAGTAAGCTGTACCTAATAAAATGGCCGGTGAGTGTATGTGTCCCATTACTGTTTTTAGCAACATGGCACATATATATATGTCTGTCAACATCTCAAAAAATGTGTTTTAGGGTTTTGTGACCCCTTAAAGATGTGTGAGATGAGACTTCAGAGTATGTCCATCACTTTGCAAAAATGAAACACAACCCCATCTACAGTGTTGAGCATAAATGAGTTCACCCCTCATAGATCTCACAAACACACTCCAAGAAGAACATTGAGATTGTAAGAAATGTACACAGCGCCCTCTAGTGGATTTGTGACAACAAAACTGCACACAGGTGTAGCCCAGAGTACATATTTCATCCTCAATAAGGCTGGGTGGTTGTGTTTTTTTCTATAATATGTTCTCTTACTTTGGCCATCTGAGCTTGAACCCCGCTGGACTTCAGTGCCGTCACGGCCTTCTGTGCTGCTGCAGGACTGTCGAAATCCACAAAACCATAACCTAAACACACACACACACACACACACACACATGCGTAAATATAAAAAACGTGAATACTTTTCAGCTCAAATACATACAGTTGAATCTAAATTATTAGTCAAAATATTAAATTATTTCCCAAATGATGTTGAACAGATTCAGGAATTTCTCACAGTATTTCCCAGTCTTACTTGTTTTATTTCGGCTAGAATAAAAGCAGTTTTTAAATGTTTTTAACCCATTTTAAGGTCAATATTATTAGCCCCCATAAGCAATATTAGTTTTGGATTGTCTCCAGAACAAACCACTGTTATACAATGACTTGCCTAATTACCCTAACTTTACCCTAATTAACCTAGTTAAGCCTTTAAATGTCACTTTAAGCTGAATATTGGTATCTTGAGGAATACCTAGTCCAATATTATGTGCTGTCATCATGACAAAGAGAAAAGAAATCAGTTATTAGAAATGAGTTATTAAATCTATTATGATTAGAAATGTGTTGGAGAAATCTGCTCTCAGTTAAACAGAAATTGGGGAAAAAAATAAACAGGAGGCTAATAATTCTGACTTCAACTGTAGTCTATTTCTTTGTAAATGAAACCTCTGAGATCATATTGATCTGCAATTTTCTGCTCTGAACTCACCTTTGCATTTGTTGGTAGTTTTATCCAGAATGGCCTTGGTGGACACGATCTTTCCATACCTATAAAACACAAAAAAAACATCAGTCAGCGCCACATACACTGTGAAACGGAGGTAAACAGCGATGACTGTTGTGAAAGTGATGATAGTGATGGCACTATTATGTCTTTCTTTTCTTTTTCAGTCCTTTAAAATCTGTTTTTAATCATTTTTATTCTTTGCTTTGAGCAGCACGATGGCTCCATGGTTAGCACTGTGGCCTTACAGCAAGAAGGTCGCTGATTCGAGTCCCGGCTGGGTCAGTTGGCGTTTCTGTGTGGAGTTTGCATGTTCTCCCCGTGTTGGCGTGGGTTTCCTCCGGGTGCTCCGGTTTCCCCCACAGTCCAAACACATGCGCTATTGGGGAATTGTATTGGCCGTAGTGTATGGGTGTGTGTGAATGTGGGTGTGTATGGATGTTTCCCAATACTGGGTTGCGGGTGGAAGGGCACCCACTGAGTAAAACATATGCTGGATAAGTTGGTGGTTCATTCCACTGTGGTGACCCCTGATAAATAAAGGGACTAAGCCGAAAAGAAAATGACTGAATGAATAAATGAATGAAATACACCACCAAGCATTACAAATAATACTGTACATGCACAAACATCCAGTATATTTCTACAATACAAATAAATAACAATAACAATTAAAAGCAAATATTATATTTTTATGGGATATTATTATTTCTTAAATATTATTTCTTATTATTATTATTTTTAATGATACTGACTTTAAAATTGTTTTTAAAAATGATAAATCCATTAGACAAATATAATAGAAAATACTGTGAAAAATGTCCTTACTCTGTTAAACAGCATTTAGAAAAAATATTTGAAATAAATAAATGACTAAATTTATAATAAATAAATAATAATTATACAATTAAATAAATGATAATAACAATAATAATAACAATAATAATAAATAAATAAATAATTAAATAATAATAATAATAATAAATAAATTATAATAATAATAATAAATAACAATAATAAATAACAATCATATTATTATTAAATAAATAATAATAAAAAAATCAATAAATAAATAATTAAATAATAATATTAATAACAACAACAACAACAACAACAACAATAAATAATAATAATAAACAAAACACAAAATAATAATAATAATAATAAATAAATAAACAATAACAAATAAATAAATAATTAAATAATAATAATAACAACAACAACAACAACAACAACAACAATAATAATAAACAAAATAATAATAATAAATAAATAAATAAATAAATAAAAATATTAATTAATTCATTTTCTTTTCGGCTTAGTCCTTTTATTCATCTGGGGTCGCCACAGCGGAATGAACCGCCAACCTATCCAACATATGTTTGCAGCGAATGCCCTTCCAGCTACAACCCATCTCTGGGAAACATCCATACACACTCATTCACACACACACACACACACTACGGACAATTTAGCCTACCCAATTCACCTGTACCGCATGTGTTTGGACTGTGGGGGGAAAGAGGAGCACCCTGAGGAAACCCACGCCAACACGGGGAGAACATGTAAACTCCACACAGAAATGAAAACTGACCCAGCTGAGGCTCAAACCAGCAACCTTCTTGCTGTGAGGCGATTGTGCTACCCACTGCACCACCGTGATGCCCATGTTTATTATTTATCTCTTTATTTTTTTTATTACAACTGTTTTATTATATTTTTAAACCCGTCTGTAATCATTTGTTGTATATTGTGAAGTCACTGGTGTTTGGCAGCATGGTTTTGGCTCTGCTTCACAAGAGTACAGCAAGTGTCAGAACTTACACAAGACTAGCAGTTAATCCAACATGACTCACTTCTACAGCATTTACTCATGCAAACACACACACACACACATTCATTCATTCATTTTCTTTTCGGCTTAGTCCCTTTATTAATCAGGGGCCCCCACAGCGGAATGAACCACCAACTTATCCAGCATATGTTTTACGCAGCGAATGCCCTTCCAGCTGCAACCCATCTCTGGGAAACATCCACACACACTCATTCACACTCATACACTACGGACAATTTGACCTACCCAATTCACCTGTACCACATGTGTTTGGACTGTGGGGGAAACCGGAGCACCCGGAGGAAACCCACGCGAACACAGGGAGAACATGCAAACTCCACACAGAAATGCCAACTGACCCAGCCGAGGCTCGAACCAGCGACCTTCTTGCTGTGAGGCGACAGCCACACACACACAATGAATGTAATCTGTTAGACACACATTTCCTTCCACAGCACACACACACATTCATATACATGCAAGCACACACAGACAACACACACTCAGATACGCATGCATGCATGCATACACACACCTTACTGTCTGCAGCACACACACTCACACACAAACACTCCTGTCTGCAGGACGGCTCCTTTCAGTCATGTTGGCATGTGAAAGTAGTGTTTGGTCCAGTTGGCACAGGCAGTGCTGCTGGCGCACACACACACACACACACACACACACACACTCTCTCTCTCTCTCTCTGAATAAGTAAATGAAGCAGAACTTTCTCTGGACAACAACAAGCGTCATTAACACTGTTTGGCTGCTACGGCAACAAGCTCATCTGTCACCAATTGACAACAAACACACACACAAACACAATATGATCACCTCACACATACTGCACAATATATTGTACAATATAATATACACTGGGCAGCATGGTGGCTCAGTGGTTAGCACTGTGGCCTTACAGCAAGAAGGTTGCTGGTTCGAGTCCCGGGCCAGTGGCATTTCTGTGTGGAGTTTGCATGTTCTCCCCATGTTGGCGTGGGTTTCCTCCGGGTGCTCCGGTTTCCCCCACAGTCCAAACACATTCACTATATAGGGGAATTGATTAAATTGGTCGTAGTGTATGAAAGTGTGTGTGAATGTGAGAGTGTATGGGTGTTTCCCAGTACAGGGTTGCAGCTGGAAGAGCATCTGCTGTGTAAAACATTGATGGATAAGTTGGTGGTTCATTCCACTGTGGTGACCCCTGATGAATAAAAGGACTAAACTGAAAAGAAAATGAATGAATGAATGAATTAATGAATGAAATACACCACCAAGCATTACAAATAATACTGTACATGTACAAACATCCAGTATATTTCCACAATACAAATAAATAACAATAACAATTAAAAGCAAATGTTATATTTTTATGGGATATTATTAGTTCTTAAATATTATTTCTTCTTATTATTATTTCTAATAATACTGACTTTAAAATTGTTTTTAAAAATAATAAATCCATTAGACAAATATAATAGAAAATACTGTGAAAAATGTCCTTACTCTGTTAAACAGCATTTAGAAAAAATATTTGAAATAAATAAATGACTAAATTTATAATAAATAAATAATAATTATACAATTAAATAAATAATAATAATAATAATAATAAATAATAATAATAAACAAATAATTAAATAGTAATAATAATGATAATAATAATAATTGTAAATAAATAATTAAATAGTAATAATAATAATAATAATAAATAATAATAACAACAATAATAATAAATAATATAAATAATAAATAATAATAATAAATAATAACAATAATAAGAATTCATTCATTCATTTTCTTTTCGGCTTAGTCCCTTTATTAATCTGGGGTCGCCACAGCGGAATGAACCGCCAACTTATAAAGCAAGTTTTTACGTAGCGGATGCCCTTCCAGCCGCAACCCATCTCTGGGAAACATCCACACACACTCATTCACACTCATACACTACGGACAATTTAGCTTACCCAATTCACCTGTACCGCATGTCTTTGGACTGTGGGGGAAACCGGAGCACCTGGAGGAAACCCACGCCAACACGGGGAGAACATGCTAACTCCAACAAAAACGCCAACTGACCCAGCCGAGGCTCGAACCAGCGACCTTCTTGCTGTGAGGCGACAGCACTACCTACTGCGCCACAATAATAATAATAATAATAATATAAAAATAACAATAATAATAAATAATAAAAATAAATAATAATAAATAAATAATTACATAATAATAATAATAATAATAATAAATAAATAAATAAATAAATAACTAATAATAATAATATTGTCTTTAACCTGAATATACATAAACAAACATTAATTTTTATATTAATAAAAAAAGGTTTATTATTTTAAAAAGTGATTTATTCCAAACTGGACTCCAGTGTAATCTCGAAAGTACTTTATAAACCAGATTATTTATGCATACAATGATTTCACTCATTAAGCACAATCTGCATACAAAACAAACATATTGAGTACTATCTGTGAAAATACAAAGTGTTAACTGCAGGATTATGGAACAGGCGACTGTCATCTGAAAGTTTCCACAGTCTAAATATGGCAGCGCTGATGTTTGTGGAAAATCGGCATTAGATGTGCAGGTTTTTCTCTCTGAAGTGTTTGAGTTTTTTTCTGTTTTCTTTCGCAGAATCGGCGTGTCAGCAGCTCTCTGTCCCACATCTGAACTGAACTGAAGAATGTGTCTGTTTAAACATTAATGACAGCCTCCAAACAAGAGCCGTCCTGACTTGCAAAAGACAAACCAGTTCTCAGCCTTCACAAATCTCA
This sequence comes from Danio kyathit, assembly GCA_903798195.1. Lineage (NCBI taxonomy): Eukaryota > Metazoa > Chordata > Actinopteri > Cypriniformes > Danionidae > Danio > Danio kyathit. The sequence continues at coordinate 2,502,770 of LR812529.1, read as the reverse complement.
CCATTTACACCATTTACTGATTTACTTACCCAGTAATCTAAGCCCAAACACTCATGTTCAGCAGGATTAGCTTTGACTAGCAAAGGTAAAGGGATAGTTCCCCCAAAAATGAACATTTTCTGTTCATTTACTCATGCACAGGTCATCCAAGATGTCCTTTTTTTTCTTCAGTAGATCATTAAAGAAGATTTTTAACTGAACTTGTGGCGCTTCTTATAATGGCAGTGAATGATTAGATTAAAAATAAATGCATTCAAACAACACAGGCTCATCGTGGATACGTACCCCTGTCTACATTTCTGGAGAGCACGAAATATGTACAAGAAATGTAGAAATGTGTTGAAGAAATAATAAACAAATAATAATAATAATAATAATAATAAATAATAATAATAATTAAATTAATAATAATAATAATAAATCAGAATAATAATAATTACATATATAAATAATAATGATACATAAATAATATGATACGTAATACGATACGTACCCCTGTCTAAATTTATGGAGAGCACGAAATATCTACAAGAAATGTAGAAATGTGTTGAAGAAATAATAATATTAATAATAAACAAATAATAATAATAATAAATAATAATAATAATTAAATTAATAATTATAATAATAATAATAAATCAGAATAATAATAATTACATATATAAATAATAATGATACATAAATAATATGATACGTAATACGATACGTACCCCTGTCTAAATTTATGGAGAGCACGAAATATCTACAAGAAATGTAGAAATGTGTTGAAGAAATAATATTAATAATAAACAAATAATAATAATAATAATTAGATAATTAAATAATAACAATAAAAATAATGCGTAATATTAATAATAATAAATAAATAATAATAATAATTAAATGAATAATAATAACAATAATAATAATAATTAAGAATAATAATAATTACATATATAAATAATAATAATACATAAATAATATGATACGTAATACGATACGTACCCCTGTCTAAATTTATGGAGAGCACGAACTATCTACAAGAAATTTAGAAATGTGTTGAAGAAATAATAATATTAATAATAAACAAATAATAATAATAATAATAATAATTAGATAATTAAATAATAACAATAAAAATAATGCATAATATTAATAATAATAAATAAATAATAATAATAATAATAAAATTAATAATAATATAATAATTCAGAATAATAATAATTACATATATAAATAATAATGATACATAAATAATATGATACGTACCCCTGTCTAAATTTATGGAGAGCACAAAATATCTACAAGAAATGTAGAAATGTGTTGAAGAAATAATTATATTAATAATAAACAAATAATAATAATAATAATAACAATAATTAGATAATTAAATAATAACAATAAAAATTATGCATAATATTAATAATAATAAATAAATAATAATAATAATTAAATTAATAATAATATAATAATTCAGAATAATAATAATTAAATATATAAATAATAATGATACATAAATAATATGATACGTACCCCTGTCTAAATTTATGGAGAGCACAAAATATCTACAAGAAATGTAGAAATGTGTTGAAGAAATAATTATATTAATAATAAACAAATGATAAACAAATAATAATAATAATAATAATTAGATAATTAAATAATAACAATTAAAATAATGCATAATAATAATAATAATAAATAAATAATAATAATTAACTTAATAATAATAATAATAATTCAGAATAAGAACAACAAATAATAATAATAATAATAATAATAATAATAATAATAATAATATTAATAAATCAGAATAATAATAATTACATATATAAATAATAATGATACATAAATAATATGATACGTAATATGATACGTACCCCTGTCTAAATTTATGGAGAGCATGAAATATGTACAAGAAATGTAGAAATGTGTTAAAGAAATCTTCTCTCCGTTAAACAGAAATTGTGGGGGGAAATGCACAGGAGGGCTAATAATTCTGACTTCAACTGTATATAAACCCCCACACTGAATTTAATCTTGACTACAGACCACATAAATTCTCTCATTTCTTCATCACAAGTCATCCCAGGTCAAGAAACTGAAGCATTTCCTTTCTGCCGCTCCTGTTTGATTAATGTCTCCTGAATTCACCCTCATGTTTCCTCTTTTCAACCGCAACTGGCTCCAGTTCAAACCTCGGAGCCGACTGTCGTTTGCGCAACAAAACACACTGTGATGAAGAGATCTGGAGACTGTACACACATTATCAAGCAGACAGACTCACTGCGCTTCTCTCTCTCTCTCTGTGTGTGTGTGTGTGTCCGGTCAGCTTTACAGATAAAACTCTCAATGAATGAGTCTGCACATGATTCAGAAGCTGCATAGGGTAACACTTTACCTGAAGGGGGTGTTCATAAGATTGTCATGAAACCTTTATAAACATGATGTGACACATTTAAGAGTTTATGCATGCTCATGACAACTGTTATTAAGTGTCATTTGCTCAGTTATGTCATTTTCAAATGCAAATATGACATAGTTTGTTATGACAACTTGACATAAACACATCACAACCTGTTTCTGTCTTTGTCAGGACAACTTGACCTTACCAAGACAGCAAAACTTGTCATAAAGATGATTGTCGTGAGGCCATTATAAACGTGCATGATGGTGTTTTAATGCATTAAA